>OY804602.1:45442999-45725499 GCA_963680895.1 Fragum sueziense | reverse complement strand
ACAAAAATATTGAAGGAAAGGACGAAATTTGTGGTAAACGTCAATTTCTTCTTTTGTTTCAATGTTTTTTCAACGTTTTTGCCTAAGTTGTACGTCAGAATCAGGAATTGTTTGTAAAAAGGTTGATGGATGCGCGTGAAACCCTGGTACGAAATGTTCCCTTAATAATACTTGAATCTTGAATATGGGGCATGGGTGGTAGAGACCGAACAAGCTGGATTAGCATTATATTATCCCCATTGTATATTAATCATGGTAGAAAATAAACGTGATATAACAATTTCAGAAAATATTCAATAATTTTGTCAATACGGGACCGATTTGAATTCAATTTGAAGCAGAGAAGGCCGACAGACGTTCCGCATTAGATAAATAATGTGGATTTTTGAAAAATGAAAATTGTGGTTGGTCTTGTATAACTTTTTTATCAGTTGATTTTCCAAAAATCTTCCACGTCCAGCTTATTCCCGACATGTTCCCACCTTCTCTGCTTCAAACCGAATTCAAATCGGGATCTAGGGATTTAGTCACATTTTGTCAATAAATGAAGATATATTTCGTTATAACTCATAAGTATCTAAATTTCAGATATATCGACTGTGCTTTATTTCAATCATAACTCGTATCTAAATTTTAAATCTGTATCGACTAGGTTTTCGTTCAGCCAAACATCCATTTTCTCGTTGTCGGCGACGGTGAACCAATTCTTCCAATCTCCAACTTGCCCTTAAATGGAAAATTTCGTTCGATTTCCAATAAAAACCTCGTAACTGCAGCTTATTTTAAGCTGCAGTCACGAGGTTTTTTATTGAAAAAGAGCAATACGTAGATATATTCCTCTAAATTTTAAATCGGTATTGACTAGGTTCTCTTTCAGCCAAGCATCCATTCTCTCGTTGTCGGCGACGGTGAACCAATTCTTCCAATCTCCAACTTGCCCTTAAATGGAAAATTTCGTTCGATTTTCAATAAAAACCTGGTAACTGCAGCTTGTTTTAAGCTGCAGTTACGACATTTTTGTTGAAAAGCAGCAATAAGTAGATATATTTTGTCATAATTCGTATCTAAATTTCAAATCTGTATCGACTAGGGTTCTCGTTTAGCCAATCATCCATTCTCTCGTTGTCGGCGACGGTGAACCAATTCTTCCAATCCCCAACTTGGCCTGGAATGGAATTTTACACCATTTGGCAATAAGGTCCTTTCACTTATGTTTTAGTCTGTACCCACAGAACACACTTCCGGAGGCAAAGACGATGGTTTGATGGGAAATCAACATTATATACATGAAAATTATTACTAAAATAGTCACAATTCGACATTATCAACACGAGGCTCCCTAAATATGTGGAGAAAACAATGACGACGCACGTGAATTCAATATAACGCAATAAAGAGCACGTACATTCAACATTAAAACGCTTTGGGTTCGAGAGTATTGTTACCAAAACGCTTTGGGATTGAGAGTATGCTACTAAAAGTAACAAATACTAAACGTTTGAGCGGCGTTGTAAGACTCCAAGGACGACTTTCGGAGGCTGTTGTGTGCGGGGGGGGGTCTTAGATGAAATAACCTTATTGACACTACACTGTTATATAATAACTTAACCATTGATATGGCTACATGGAAAAGTAATGATGATGTTATAAAATTTATTTTTTTTCGGATGAAATCCGCTTCAAGTACTGCGATATCACAGTACAGTGGAAATGCGCTGTGTCGAAGTCGAGGGAAACGTCATTCGACCTTGACATTATCACAATGATTAATCACGTGATGCAACAATTTCAGAAAATCTTCAATAATTTTGTTAATACGCAACCGATTTTGAATTCGGTTTGAAGCGGAGAAGGTGGACAGACGTCACGCGTTAGATAAACGTGTTAGATTATTGAAAAATCAACTGAAAAAAAAGTTATTGAAGATAAATCATTTTTTTATTTATCTTCAATAACTTTTTCATCAGTTGATTTTTCTCAAATCCACCACGTACAGCTCATTCCTGACATTTTCCAACTTCTCTGCTACAAACCGAATTCAAATCGGTCGAGTATTGACAAAATTATTGACGATTTTCTGAAATTCTGAGTCACGTGATTACATGTAACCGGCGTGATAATACGGAGTAAGTATCATCCGATTTTGTTCTATTTCGATACAAACTTATGGTGTACTAGTATGAAACCAACTTTTTGCAGATTAGGTACGTTTATAATTATATATAAACAAAGCACAAAAGAAAAGAATGAAATTGTTCAAAACGAACAATTTGTCTCCTTTACCTACTGTAAATGCAATTGATAATTTTATTTCAAAATTATTTTTCTCAACATTTCAATCCAATAATAAGGAAGGGACCACGTGTTCACTCTACTTTAAAGAATTTTACACGGCTTTCTTTAAATTTTTACTGGCTTAAAACATCGTCATTTGTTAACCCATTCCCAAACAAGACCTGGTTTTGACGTTCCTGAAAGAAAAAAGCTTTGGAAAACATTGAAACAAAAGAAGAAACTGCTGAAAAGCAGCAGTTTCTCCTTTTGTCTAAATATTTTCTGTGCCATATTTTTCACAAACTCTTTCTTTAATAACATCCATTTTGTCATTTGTGGCAGTTTTTGAAGTGGATCACCCTAAAATTTGTTTTGGAAAGGTTTTACGTATTATTTTACCGCAACATATTCTAAAAACGCGTTTATACCTTTTCTATACATCATGTCCCCATCAAATTTCTTGTCTCCGATAGCTGAGTGGTCCTTGACTTGCTTGTTCGCTGCTTTCATCTTCTGAAAGGAGCAGGCCACGGCTATTTTTTCTATCAGATCATCACTTCTATCTAACTGTAGAAACGTGTTTATCTTCTTTATTTCTCGTACAGGATCCTAAAAATCAAAGACATATCGGATTTAAAAATGATAAATAAATGAGATCAAATGGGAAAAGATGTTTTAGCATTTAGTTAACTTTGTAAAAGAATTATACTTTCAAAATATGCAAATCAAATGTATTAAATAACTTAAAAGAAAAAAGATATTTATCTCAAGTCGATATTGCATGAATGTTGGTTTCAACCTTTCCATTTATGAAATTTGAATTCAAAGTGATTTGAAATTTGATATTAAAACTTTCTTGGACAACTGAATCCTAAGTCCGTTCACATTTTTAGCTCGACTTTTCGAAGAAAATGAGAGCTTATACTGTCACCCGGGCGTCGGCGTTGGCGTTGGCGTTGGCGTTGGCGTCGGCGTTGGCGTTGGCGTTGCAACAAAGGTTAAAGTTTTTTCAAACATCAATAACTTCCATACTATCGAAGGGATTCAACCCAAACTTGGAATACTTATTCACCATCACACCTTCTACCATACTATCAGGGCCCATGACCCTGGGACCACTCTATTTGGAGTTATGCCCCCTTTATACTTAGCACTTAGAAAGTCGAGCGCGCTGTCTTCGGACAGCTCTTGTTGTACATGTTACCATATGTATGAAACGTTTATGTCATATCAATGAAGCATTGAGCTAAAAAGTTAAAGCATAAACAAATGGGTGGTTAAAGTGACATTTCTTATGAAAATGCTGAAAATTTCAAGCTTAAATATTGAACCGTTTATGAGAAGTATATATTTTTGTTCTAAAATAAAACAAATTGTCGTGGACAACAGTTCAGATTTATATGGAATTTGTCATTTCTGTCTTAACTTTAAAGGCATACTTTTCGCTTATAAATAACGACTTTAAAGAACTAATAGCATTTATACGCATTAGAATAACCAATCTTTGCATCAAGACATACTTTTAAAAAATGAAATCGGAATGTTATGTCCCTTTAACTTCTTTCTTTCTGTGTTTCACAAAGCCATATTATACCGAGTATTAAAACAAAGGTTGGGTTTGGAAATTTCCAAATACTTACTTCTTTCAGATCTTCATAATACAGATTTAAAATCTGATCTGGATTCTCTTTGGTGAATCTTTCCCATTCCTTAACATACTTGAACCACGAATAACACTGATCTAAAACATAACACATTTTATTTTTTAACCCTTACCCAAACGGCAAATTTTCAAAATTTCCATTTCAAAAGCTGCTGCGGACGACACATGGACCTTGTTTGATAGAATTTCTGTACAATATAGCAAGGAAAATATTGAGACAAAAATTGAGAAACTGCTGGTTATTAGCAGTTTCTTCTTTCGACTCAATGTTTTCCCAAACATTTTTTCATAGGGACGTCGAAACCTGGTCTTGTTTGGGATGGGTTAAATTCAATTGTTTTAAAAAGATTCTTTTCTGCTAATCCTATGTAGTGGGTACTCATTGGAATAGCCACGTCGAAACGATTCAAATGAGTACCATCAACATAGGGCTCAAATTTGAAATAACAAATTTAGAACGTCTTTAGCCCTTCTAAAATAGTGCTCAGACAGCATTTGTCAAAACGTTTGAGTCCTGAAAAATGATGATAATATTATCAACCCTTTCAAAAACAAGGCCAATATATGACCACCTTATAGAATTTTTAATTTGAAATCCTTTGGTGAAAGGAAATAAGCTGATGATAAGCATCTTCTCATCCCCCCAGCGATTTCTGTTTCTGTTCAATATTTCGGTTTTAGCCCATCTACCATTGTTTTGTCTAGGAAAGACCTTTGTTAGGTCAAAATTGTTGTTGACAACAATGATCAAAGATTACGCATATTTAAAACCTTGCGGAATGTACTACCTAACGGACGGACGAACAACAGAGGAAACTTGCTTTATTAGGCATGCATCAAATATATGTAAAAGTACTTTTACACTATTAGAAAATGTAGGACTTTCTACTCACATTATCAATAAATTCCCATAACTAATGGTAGTAAGTTAGCAAACGTATCGCATTCTGGTAGGTCTATGTCGTGTGTCTTACCTTACGCACGGACTTTTATTGGCTGACAATAACTGCTTTATTAGTCATACATTATACATGTATGTTAAAAGTGTTTCAATACAATTAGAACATGTATGATTTTCTACTTACAAATCCCATAGGTTCCCATAACCAGCGGTAGGAAGTTAGCGAATGTATCGCATTCTGGCAGGTCAAGAGCCTTTGTATGGTGATACAGCGACACAAAGATGTCTTTTGGATTTCTCATAACATGTATAATCTTCGTTTTCTTGGTCAGTATTTGTGTCGGCGTGTGTTTCAGGGGGAAATGAGAGTTGATGATTTTTGGGGATGGGACCTCGTCCATGTGTTCTTTGGTCCTAAACTCCAGGAAGACGTACTCTTTTGGCTTGGTCTCGTAGTCGGCGCTGCCTTTTCTTAGCATCATGAGGATTTCCCATACCCAGTGTGTTCCTGAAAAGAAATGTTCGATGTTTAAAAAGAAAGGTAAATGTTACCGGTGTATGATACTGCCAAACAAAAGATATGTCGTCCATGTCATGGCAAAACTTTAATCAAGCTTTTTTTTATTTTCGTTAAACTATGTTAAGATAAACTATCAATTACTGCGTGCATTTCTTTCATCGCGTTTGTTTAACAAAATACATAGCTAGTTAAAACTGAAACATATTTATCTCATGAATACGACTTGATGATTATGGGATACCAATGCCTACCTGATTTTTCATATGTCGCCAGGTACAGATCATCATCCTTAATTTCTAATTGTTTCATAGATTCGACGTGTAGTTGCATGTCTTTAAATGGTATCTTCTCCACCCGTCGACACCTGGAATAGTGTGCATATCGCTACTTTCTAACAAAAACCTCGTAACTGCAGCTTTAAACAAGCTGCAGTTACGAGTTTTTTGTTGAAAAGCGACGATATTTAATTTTTATTTACTATCATCATCGTCTTTATGTTCTAATTGTTTCGTAGATTCGACGTGTAACTGTATGTCTTTAAATGGAATATTCTCCACCGTCGACAGCTGGAATAATGAGCATCTTTATTTTGATTTACTATTAATACATCGTTGCTTTTCAATGAAAACCTCGTATCTGTAGCTTAAAACAAGCTACAGATACGAGATTTTTGTTGAAAAGCATCGACATCTTTAAAGGAAAATAATTTTGCAAAGAAGAGTGAGACAGACATGCAATTAAGTTTATATTGAATATCTTTAAATTAAAAGCCAATGACGGTCGTAAAATATACCTAAATATGTCCAATGTCCCTCAATGTCAAAGCTCATACGAACTGGTATAAGTGTTATGTTTCACAAATTAATATAATACAGTTTATTAATCTATAGTCTAACGGTTATAACTGTAGACTTGTATACAAATATTATACTGCTTGTTGATGAAAATTGACCCAACACAAACCCTGTCTCTTTCGAGAATAAACGAATTAGGACATTAATTCGCCCGTATAACCCACCATAAATGGTTTGGTAAATGTTAAAACTATGTATTTGTATTTTAGTGTTTTTATACAAGTCCACAGTTATAACCGATAGACTATAGAATTTTTATTCTTGTACATGTAGATGTATATAAATATACAAAAATGCGATTGTGGAAACATTGAAGTAAAAGAAGAGGAAGCTGATAATCAGTATTTTCTCTTTTTGCCTCAATATCGAATGTGTTATATTGTACATATCATAACTACATGTACATGTATATTATATCTTAATTAACACCCATTTTGTCATCTACATCAGCTTTCGAACTTGATCATTATCAAAAATCGCTCTTCGGAAAAGGGTTAAATGGGCGTTTAATTTTTCTGACATTCACTGAGGGGCACCCCCACCCCTTTAAGTTGGTCAAAAATGCCGAATTTTCCTTTTTTACGCAGCAATTTTAGAGAAAATTCAAATTAGCCCCCTCCAATATCAGACAGGGGGCTTCAGCCCCTCCAATATGAAATTGTTTCCTATGGGCCTGCATAAAGCCAAGTACTTACGGATAATAAACGCCGTCATAATGCTGATATTCCAGAGTCTTTCCGCTTGATGTTTCTATAGTTATTTTGTTCATTTTGATGTAAACTGGTCGTTTGTTTTTGTTGGTCTTTCAATCAATTTGTTTCAGTCAGTTTCCGGCGTCACACTTCAGACTACTTATGTTGCACCAAAAATTGAAACGACCAGCCCTGCGTTCAGATAGACAAAACGTTAGCTAACTGTTAGCCGTTTCATTAGGAATACTCGGTCAATTCTGTGAAATTTGTGTCAAAGAAGTTGCGACTGTTGCTAACGTTAGCTAACATTTTGTCTACTGAACGCAGCCCTGATAACTAAGTCTACTTTGTAGTGCATTACTATTTACAATACAATAAATCAAACAATGTTAAGATATGTTAAGGTATGGAATTCTTAATCTTTTGAATTATAAAAATGTGCATATGAATAGGATTATCAGCGTGATAAGGACTAACCTTTATAAATGAGCCAGGATCTGGAAAAACGTCCTTTATGGCTTTTGAGCCCAACATAGATCCAGATCAGCCTGTGCATACGCACAGTCTGATCAGGACCCATGTTGTTCTCTAATAGCTTCTCCGTGATCTATAGTAACTGAAAGATAGAACCGTAGATGCATATTCGACTGCATTTGACAACAACCTGATCTTGAAACTCAATTTTTAAAAATACTGTAAGGGACGTTTTTCCAGATCCCGGCTCAAATGTATTTGAGATTTTTTTAAAAAGTGTGTTTCTTATGATCAAAGCCCAGGGGCCGGTTTCATCAAAATATCTAAGACGTATTTTTGACTTACCGATGACTTTTTACAAGTTTAGGACAAGAAACGCGTATCGCCAATCAATCAAAACATGTGTTATACGATTGTTGTTTTAAGCAATATTTTAAGACATTGGTAAATCAAAAACACGTCTTAAATGTTTTGATGAAACAGGCCCCAGGTTATGCTATCGTTGTCCTAAACGATTTTTAGGACGTTTGTAAATTAGAAACTGTTTGAAACTGGTTCCAGGTTGTTCTTTAATGCCCAAATCTGTCTCCATATACTTACTCAAATGTGTTTACCATTTCCTTAAAAAGAGTAGGTTTTCACGTCACTAATAGGAAAATACAAAAACATTGAGGCAGAAAAAAACATGAAGCTAACCGGCATTTTTATTTTGCATCTATATTGTCTATGCTTTAATGTATTTACCGTCAATTATTTTGTCGTCTGCATCTATTTCCAAATTTGGCATGCCCAAAACGTAATTGTTCCCCAAAAGACAAAAAGTTAGTGTGGTTGAATTTGAAAGCTGTTACAGACGACAAAAGGAGTGTGGAAAAAGAGAAAATTTCAGTACAATATCATAAGACAGAAAATATTGAGACAAAAGAAGAAAATGCTGATCATCAGCATTTTCTTCTTTTGTCTCGATTTTTCTCAAGCCTTATCAGTAGGGTCGTCTAAATCAAGACTTCTTTGGGAACGGTTAAGCGACTGGCCGACAGACAGACGGACAAACTCACTGGTGGTGAACTCGGCAAAAGCGAAGGACGTTTTTCGCTACAAAAATGTACAGATATTTTGCGTTTAAATGCGAGTTCAAAGATCTGATAGGATAGTTTTTCTAATAACAACGAATTTCTTCTAATAATAGATCGAGTTTACCGATATGTATTGACAAACCGTCTGTGTTGTTATAAAATCTCGTAACTACGGCTTTATCGAAGCCGTAGTTACGATATTTTAAAACAACACCGACGGAATACTATGATCGCGAAAAAACGTCCCACGCTTTGGCCGAGTTCACCACCAGTGAAACTAGTAGTAGTAGGTCTAAACAGTAAGCCTAAATAGTAGGCCTACGCCCACGTGTTTCGAAGTATATTTAAAAATAGTTACGAGCCAGGATCTGGAAAAGGTCCCTTATGGCTTTTGCGCTCAATATGGGTTCAGATCAGCCTGCTCATACACGCAGTCTTATCATGTACCATGTTGAAAGCTACCTTAAGACAACAGCATGGATCCCGGCCAGACTTTTTTATGCACGGGCTGATCTAGTCTTTTTATAAGACCGGACATATTTCATTGTCCGGTCTTATCAGATCCGCCATTTTGTAAATAGCACTTCCGTCAGGAGGAAAATGTCGATGTTAAGCCCTCAAACTACTATGTCTAAAATCGAAATTTTGATCTAAAAATGGTATGGATTGAAAGATAAATCAATAGTTTTTCACTTCAGTATAATTTTGAAATACTTTTTTTTTGTTTTATTCAAATCAAACCAATTTCCAACAGCCGTGAACAAAATCAAGATGACCGACTCGCTCGCCGATTGAAATGAAAACATGTTTCAAAGGCATAATTTACAATAGTACCGGCCGAAATTGACAGTGACGTGGGCTAATGTTTACTACTTGACAACCAATCAACTCTGTTCGTATTTTTAACGGTGCAAATCAGACGAATTGATTGGTTTTGCAGCAGTAAACATCAACCTACGTCACTGTCATTTTCGGCTGGGACTATTGTAGTAGATAAAGCAATATTTCAGTAACATTTAGGTAGTTTGAAACATTATGTAGTAATTTCTATTGTTTATGCCATGCTTTACCTTGAATAGGGACTTTGAATGATTTTACATTTTGCTACCCCTAACAATCGCTACCAGCTTGGACTAGGGCTGATCGTGAAACATTTCTGTCTCAGATGCTATATAAAGGACATTTTTCGAGATCTTGGCCCGGTTGTATAGCGTATTTTTTAACTCACGACAAATTACCCAGCAATAAATCCCTAGCAAATGGCTAGAGTTGCTCTGCCAGACCATTTATCGTGAGCTATATTTAGAATGATACAACAGTTTTAAACTTTCCGAAAAACCCTCGTTTTTTGGACCCATGAACCACAAAATTACCCCAATCACTGGTGGTGAATTCGGCCAAAGCGTCGGACGTTTTTTCGCGATCATAGTATTCCGTCGGTGTTGTTATAAAATATCGTAACTACGACTTCGATAAAGCCGTAGTTACGAGATTTTATAACAACACAGACGGTTTGTCAATACATGTCAGTAAACCCGGTCTATTTTTAGAACAAATCCATTGTTACATCGAGGGCTCAGTGCAAAACTATTGTAACTACATATTTTTCAGAAATTCACTTTTTTGCACTTTCTGAATCTTTAGGAAGGAATACATTATATGTTTTAATATTAAGTTTCAATTCTGTATACTTCAAAAGATGTCTAGAATTTTAAAAACATATTTCCTCTTTAACTTTGAGAAAGTCAATTAGTTTTTTCCATCTCCTGTAAAATTTTACAAAATGTAGTTACAATAGTTTTGCACCAAGCCCTCGACATGTATTAGAAAAACTATCCAACCAGATCTTTATACTCAAATTTAAACGCAAAATATTTGTACCTTGTTGTAGCTAAAAACGTTCCTCGCTTTGGCCGAGTTCACCACCAGTGCCAAAAGACGTGAAAAGGTTTATTGCGAGCTAGCATAAGCATTTTCTATCACTAGATATATGTTCGGAAGTTTCAGATAAATATCATTGGGTAACAATGGTTGTCAAAAGGAAGGTATTTTAAACGCAAATTAAGAATAAAATTCAAGAAGCATACCTCAGCTACTTATTTTGAATTAAATCCGTGAAACTGCAGTATAAATAAAACGGTGATATCTCTAACACAGCGTTGATTTGGGTCAAATTGTAGGACATTTTATCGTACACAGCGAGGGATTCACCCTTTCCTAAACGGTAAATATCTAGGGTAGCCCACTTAGAAAGCTGTTTCAGAAGACAAAAATGGATATTGATACAGATAAGATTCGTGTATGAAATAGCACAGAAAATATTTAGACAAAATCTTGAGGTAAGTGCTAGATATCAGCATTTTCTTCTTTAGTCCCAATGTTTTCCTAAACTTTATTCTATTACGGACGTCAAAAACTGGTCCTGTTCGGTAAAGTATTAAATTAAATTAGTCTGTCCCTAATTGAGATTCACGCGACATCGGAATTTATCGGATGAGTTCGTGAAAAAAAATCGGCGTAGGAGAGTGTCATTGTTTTCTAAAAGAAAAAGTGTTCGGATAGTTCTGATATGTTGCAAATGTCTACGATGTCGAATGCCAACGTCGCTTAACCCTTTCCCAAACAAGACCTGATTTTGACGTCCTCCATAGATGAAGCTTGGGAAAACATTGCAACAAAAGAAGAAAGTGCTGATAATCAACACTTTCTCCTTTTGTCTCAATATTTTCTGTACTTTTATCTACACATACCCCATCTTAATCAACATCCTTTTTAGCTCGCCCGGGACGATAGTCTCGGAAGAGCTATTGCCATACCCCCGGATGTCGGCGTCGGCGTCGGCGTCAGCGTCGGCGTCGGCGTCAGCGTCCGCAAAAACTTTAACCTGGCCCATATCTCATGCCCTGTTAGAGATACAGCCTTCATATTTCACCTGTGGGTACCTCTAACCAAGACCTTTAATTTGAGACCATGACCTTTGACCTTGTGACCTTGACCTTGGAGTTTGACCCACTTTTTGACCGTTTTAAAAAACTTTAACCTGGCCTATATCTCATGCCATATTACACCTACAGCCTTCATATCTCACATGTGGATACCTCTCACCAAGACCTTTCATTTGAGACCATGACCTTTGACCTTGTGACCTTGACCTTGGAGTTTGACCTACTTTTAAAAACTTTAACCTGGCCTAAAAAAAACTTTAACCTGACCTATATCTTATGCCCTATTGCACATACAGCCTTGATATTTCACATATGGACACTTCCTACCAACACCATTCACATTTGACCATGACCTTTGACCTCATGACTTTGACCTTGGAGTTTGACCTACTTTTAAAAAACTTTAACCTGGCCTATATCTCATGTCTTTTTACACCTATAGCCTTGATATTTCACATATGGACACCTCCTACCAACACCATTCACATTTGACCATGACCTTGGACCTTTTGACCTTGACCTTGGAGTTTGACCTACTTTTAAAAAACTTTAACCTGGCCTATATTTCATGTCCTTTTACACCTACAGCCTTGATATTTCACACATGGACACCTCCTACCAACATGATTCACATTTGACCATGACCATGGACCTTGTGACCTTGACCTTGGAGTTTGACCTACTTTTAAAAGACTTTAACCTTGCCTATAGCTCATGTCCTTTTACACTACAGCCTTCATATTTCACATATGGACACCTCCCACCAAGACCTTTCATATTTGACCATGACCCTGAACCTGGTGACCTTGACGTTGAAGTTTGACCTACTTTTAAAAAACTTTAACCTGGCCTATATCTCATGTCCTTTTACACCTACAGCCTTGATATTTCACACATGGACACCTACCAACACGGTTCACATTTTACGGTGACCTTGTACCTTGACCTTGGAGTTTGACCTACTTTCAAAAAACTTTAACTTGGCCTATAACTCATGTCCTTTTACACCTACAGCCTTGATATTTCACACACGGACACCTCATTCCAACACAGTTCACATTTGACCATGACCTGTGACCTTGTGACCTTGACCATGGAGCTTGACCTACTTTTACAAAATTTCATTTTGGGCCATGACCTTTTTACCTTGACCTAGAAAATGGCTTTTCTTTGTGACAAGCTCTCGTTTGGGTCAGCTTTATTGTCCGCGGACAATTCTTGTTGATGTCTGCAGCGGCTTTCAAATTGGACTGCCTTAATATTTTTCCGTTTGGGAAATGGTTAAATCCCATTAGGGGCTACCTTAATGCGAAACAGGTGTAAGTGCATACTAGTCTCGATGTAAATGAAGTTGTTTTAATTCGACTCTTTGCATGTAGCCTATGTATTGTGTATAGCTCACGATAACTGAACTGGCAGAGCAGCCATAGCCAATAGGCTGGGATGCTCTGCCAGGTCATTTATCGTTAGGTATAGCAACCTCTGATAAAACGCTGATTTAACCCAGGCGCGCAGGAAGCAATTTTGAAGGGGGTGGGCTCAAGCCCCTGTCATAGCCAATGTCTGAGTTTTAGTGGGGCTAAATTGTTTACACCTAATTTTTTATTGTGAAATAAGGAAAATTCGGAATTTTTCGCCATCTGGGTGCGGGGGGGGGGGGGGTATGCCTACGGACCTGTTTGACACTTTCGTACCTACGAGTAGATATAGTCAATAGACTACACATTAACCTAGGACATTTACATATATGCTGCACTTCGCCAATGTTTTCTTCGCCTGCCAAACTCAATGTTGGAAATCACAGGACTAGGAATGATATACAGTATTTTAAAATAATAATTAGCGACGAAAGTTTCCACCTCAGATCAGTTTTCAGGTAATCATCCATATTCTACAAAGTTTCTTGTAAAGCGACATAGCCTATCATAATTATGCCCAAATTCATTACCCTAGGTCCGCCATCAACAATAGCAATGAATATTGTATGCTAAAATAGATTGGATTTATAAACGATTCAAAATCTTTTACTAATGAGGGAATAGACCTATTACGGATAATAGGGGAGACAGGAGGTATATGTGACTATTTATAGTAACAACTTTAACACATTCATACCTGTCCAACCTAAAATAAACCAAAATATTTGTATCGATTCTCGTTTAACTTTGAATGTATAATATGCTAAATTAGATTGGATTTACCGGTATGTTTTGATATACCGTCGGTGTTGTTATAAACGGCGTTTTGGTCGGACAATTTCAACGACACGACAATGAAAACTACATCGATGGAAAGATCTTTTTAAACGTAATAAGATGATACAAAAATCAATTATTTAGGACTGACAACGCAGAATAAAACGGCGAACTTTCATCTTTTTTCCATGCCAGATTTCCAGGAAAAACTAACTTTAGAGCAGATTTTCGTAAAATTGGCCAGAACGGTTCTTGCCATTTTTCATTATTTTATTGCACGACCATATTGTAAACATTTGGCAAGAAATCAGAAAAAATCACCGTAATGATATGTAATAAAAACATATTCAAGAATTGTTGGTAAGCGTCAAAGTTATGCAGTCGGGCGTCGGCTAATTTCGACTAAAACCACTTTATGAAGGAATTTCGTGAAATTGGCCACCGTAATTTTATGTTATTTTATTTTGCATCCATATTGCAGGTGAAATGCAAAACTCAGAAAAGTTTATTGTATATTCTATATTATTGTTGACGTCGTCGTGGTAACGTCGTCACGACATGAACGAGGAAATGAATATCGGATTTGAACCAGAAATAGCTTCTAGTTTCCAAAGATATCAAATTTATGACCGTAGCTTAAAGTTTTAAAAGTATCCGGTTCTACCTTAACGGGATAAAATCGTTCCCTATTCGGCTTACACCAAAAAACCTGCAGTTCTCTTAAACATTCTGGAAGTTTGCCTTACCTTGCAACAGGTAATACGTTTTTTCGGATGGATACAACGAACGAATGAAAGCGTATTTTGGACAAAAGTTACCTTTAATACGATATACCTCAACACATTCAATATGAAATCGTATTTTTTGTAAACATTTTCAGTAGTCAATTTAAAATCAAAGGAAATTCTGCATTTTTCTGAAAATCAAGATTTTGGCTGAAGGAAGTGAACGTTTTTGCACAAAGTAGCACAGAAAATTTTGAGGAAAAAGGAGGAAATGTTGATCATCAGCATTTTCTTCTTTTGCATCAATGTTTTTCAAGCTTTTTCTTAATGGGACATCAAAACCAGTCGTAAAGTCGTTGATAATACGTGCCCCAGGTCTTGTTTAACACGGTGAATAATCACGTGACTTAGAATTTCCGATAATCTTCAATACCTTTGTCAATACTTGACCAATTTGAATTCGGTTTGAAGAAGAGAATGTAGAAAAATGTCAGGAATAACATGGACGTGGTAGATTTTTAAAAAATCAACTGATAAAAAGATATTGAAGATAAACCAAAATTTTGTTTTATCTTCAATAACTTTTTTATCAGTTGATTTTTCAAAAATCAACCACGCCCATCTAGTGCGTGACATCTGTCCACATTCTCTGCTTTAAACCGAATTCAAATCGGTCCAGTATTTACAAAATTATTGACGATTTTCTGAAAACACTGTATCACGTGATTATCCACCGTGTTTAAGAAAGTATAATGGGCACAAAATTTTAAGGCTAACCGGAACATAGTTAAAAGTTAAAAACAGCAAACAAAGGCGTCCTAAGACAAAACACATTTAATTAAGATCCCGTTCTTTCAGTCTCAAAAACTACAACGAAACAAAACTACAAAAACAGCGCCTACAGAAAATCATAATTTCATTTTCATAAATTAAAAGAACTTTTTTTAAGTAAAATATTTATAAAGATACACACATTCGAATAGAATAGAATAGAATATATTTTATTGCTCAGTTATACCCTCTAAGGGTTAAAGGCAAAATATAACAAAACAAACAAATAATTAAACGCATACATGCTAAAACTTATTTGTCTAGGGTAGGGATATAACTCCAATTAAAGTGACATTTCACTTTTATTTCATTTTTTAAAAGTATGTCTTGATGCAAAGATTGTTTATTCTAATGCGTAGAAATACTACCAGTTTTTTGAAGTTGTTATTTATGAGCGAAAAATATGCCTTTAAAGTTTAGACAGAAATGACAAATTCTATATAAATCTGAACTGTTGTCCACAACAATTTGTTTGAATTTAGCACAAAAATATATATTTCTCGTAAACGGTTCAATATTTTGGCTCGAATTTTTCAGAATTTTCATAAGAAAATGTGCTCTTTCAGATAAGATAAAAGTAAAATTTATGTAAAAATTATTGTGAAATGTCACTTTAAGAGATAGTGCGTATTCACAAATGATTGAGAATGCATTAGAAAAAAATTGACAATTCTAATAATTATTTGGTATACTTTGTCAATATGCTAAAATTCTTAAACATGTGAGTGAATGTAACCAACGAAATGCACTTCGAAAGCTTAAATTTGACCCGTCACACTAAAAGGGACCTTATCGGGTATGTGAAAAATATCGACCCTAGCCTGTCTGCGCAGTCCGCGCAGCCAGACTAGGGCCGACACTTTTCACTTGTATGTAATTTTCTAAATCTAGAATGTTGTCCCCATCTTACAATATGTTCACTTTTCGCATACGGGATCTGGTGTAACTGTGCTGAGTCTGACAAGTTTGTCAAAATTTGGATTTTTGGAGTTCGGATAAGGTCCCTTTTAGCGGGAAAGTCATTTTTGTGTCTAATTTTGGAGTTAGTTCCCTCACAAATAAACAAATAGTAAATAACAAAACGTATAGTCAAGCAACTTTAATCCGGTACATCTGCATATGTAATGACCCCACTTCGGCAATGTTTAACAGTTTTATTAAGACGTTCAACTAACGGACTTTGCACACGGGTTAATGTTGCTGGACAATATTTTGTCTATATTCTACAAAAACATGAATAATGTTTGGAGTTTAAAGCTATGTTACTTCGCAGTCATTAATAAAACATGCAGTGTATTGAATAACATAAAATTTATATTTTTTCAAGTCATTAACTTGAAAAAGTTATATTGTCATCTTGGTTATCACATTTAAAATCAGTTTTAATCAAGTTAGCGTGTAATTGCAACCGTTGCTCCTTATATTTTTCTTTTGATAAGACCTAAACTTTGTCTTAAACAGTCATAGAATAGAAAGACACACACATTATTTAATCAGTACAGAATGGGAGAAAGAAACAAAAGAATTTTTAAAGAGGACGCCGTTGATTCAAGCTGTAGTTACAAGGTTTTGACTCTCCACCAACGAATTACTTCGCCTTGAAAATGTCGTCTGCAGCCTTTTTCAATTTGGACCAGTACAAAATTTGTGCAGTTTTGGATAGGTTATATCTTTAACCCATTACCACACAATGACTCTTTTTGACTCCCTACAAGATAATGGCTTTGGAAATCATTGTGGAAACTGAAGAAATTGCTTTTGAAAAGCAATTTCTTCATTTCCCACAATATTTTCTACTTAAAATAGTGTATGTTTTTTTTAACTTCGTCGGTGGGAAGTCAAAACCTCGTAACTCCAGCTTATTCAAGCTGTAGTTACGAGGTTTTGACTCTCCACCAACGAATTACTTCGCCTTGAAAATGTCGTCTGTAGCCTCTTTCAAGTTGGACCAGTACAAACAAGAGCCGTCACAGACGGATTATACTCCCCGAATAAGTATTTGTCACGAAACAAAAACTACCATACATTAAGCCATTTTTCCCATGACACATTCTTTGTACACACATTGTTTATAGAATATGGACTAGAAATCTCATTTATCACATAAGAACAAAATTTCATTAAATATGCCCTTTAAATGAAGAGAAATTAGAGAAAAACTAATTTTTACATTAAGGCCCCTTTTTCCATGACGCAGCCTCCCATCAAGAAACGGAGAAATATATTACTAGGGATTATCCAAAGGAGTTCACATGTGAAGTTTCATTGAATTTGGTCCAAGGGTTCCTGAGATCTGGCTGTGGACGGACGGACAGACGGACAGCGTGGCGACTGTATGATCCCCGAATTTTTTTCGGGGAGCATAGAAATGGCAGTTTACATCTTTATAGGGGTATTACAGAAATCGTGGTTACAGAAGCATATAAAGGGCACGAGAAGGCATTTATTGTCTGGCATTGTTTCACTCCAACAACCATGACGCGTATCTGAAAAAAAAAAACAAAAAAAAAGACTTGAACAGATGTGTTACAAAAGCATATAAAGGGCACGAGAAGGCATTTATTGTCTTGCATTGTTTCACCCCAACAACCATGACGCGTATCTGAAAAAAAAACAGAAAAAAAGACTTGAACAGATGTGTTACAGAAGCATGTTAAAGGCACGAGAAGGCATTTATTGTCTGGTATTGTTTCATCCCAGCAACCATGACGCGTATCTGAAAAAAAAAAAAACAGAATAAAAGACTTGTACAGATGTGTAACAAAAGCATGTTAAAGGCACGAGAAGGCATTTATTGTCTGGCATAGCTTCACCCCAGCAACCATGACGCGTATTTTTTTTTAAAAAAAGAAAGACTTGAACGGATGTATAAATCAAATATCATAGTACATATGAAGGGTGGGAGAAGGCATTTTCTGGCAGTGTTTCACCCCAACAACCATGACGCGTATCTGAAAAAAAAAACGACAGAAAAAATACAAGATGTGTTTGTGAAACATAAATGCCCCCGAAATGGCCATTTTTTCTTAAATGTTAAGTTTTCGTGTAGTAAAGGGTTATTAAGGGTTAAGGGATGACATTGAGGAAGGTCAAATTGCATGGAACAGATAGATATTATTAGAAGGAAGTTGCATACCAAATTTGAGCTTTGTATGTCAAATACTTTTGGAGAAAGGGCAAAGGTTAAGTTTTCGGAGTAAAAGGTTAAGTTTTCGTAGAGTAAAGGGTTGATAAGGGTTAACGGATGACCTTGAAGAAGGTCAAATTGCATGGAACAGATAGATATCATTGAAAGGAAGTTGCATACCAAATTTGAGCTTTGTATGTCAAATACTTTTTGAGAAAAGGCAAAGGTTAAATTTTCGGATAGACGGACGGACGGACGGACGGACAGACGGACGGACAGACAGACAGACAGACGGACACGAGTAAAACACTATACCCCCGATCTCTCGATACGGGGGCATAAAAAGACTTGAACAGATGTATAAATCAAATATTAGGGTAGTCCGTCCCTAATGAGATTTACACGTCGTCGGAAAGGGGTAGGTTCACTAACCTATGAAATCGGCCTAAAATTTTGAGAAAAAATGAACTAGATAATTTTATTATTTTGATGCCATATATGATAGCAGTGGACCTCTAACTGTCAGAAACTGACATTTACTGATTCTTTCCTCTGTCTAGTAGTACCGCAAAATGGCGACAAAAATGTGGTATTTGGCCGTTTTGCTCAATTTTAGCCATTTTTTCCGCATTATTGTTCAAAATTGAATGTGGCCGCATTCGAGTACCACAAAAATATTTTTTTCGGACGAAGTTTGACTTATTGCTGATACACTATTAAAATATCATGTTGGTACTCGTGTGCGGCCACATTGAGAATTGAACTTTTATGAACAGAATTTGATGATTTCAAAATAATGCATCTTTTTTAAAAAAAACTGTTCTACAGTGCATGTTCAAAGGTTTTTAAATGATTGTTTTACACCATGAAATGTGTCCTGTTATTGTTTAAATCTGTACAAAATTTTAGGAGAATATCTATTTTCATTTCAATTTTATAGCATTTTTAGTGCCCAAGATTGTCCCAAGTGTAACGCTTTTTAGCGTGACATTTGTATCAAAATTCAATTTATAAGTGCTAATCTTAAAAAAAATACTGCTTTCGAAAGACTCCACAACATACAATTATACAAGCTGTTGCAACAATACAACATTTTTTTTCCCGATAGTCATTTGTTGAACAACATATAAACAGTCCCTGAACCATGTTTAGAAAATGACACACACTCAAAAAGCATAAAGGTATAAGATTACAATTCCTTGGAAAATCAAAGGACTTTGCTACGGGACATCTTTCTATCTCAATCTATGTATGATTTTAGTCTCAATATCATCTGTGCAATATTAGTATGATTTTATGCAATTACTTTTATATAATCAAGACACCCTTATGTCATGTCTATGCACACAAACAAATGTACCAAGTGTAACATTTTGTGGTAGAAAGCCTGTATTTTTGTCGTATGAATCACTGATATTGAAACTAGTTCTGATTTCAGTTTTACAGGAGAGAATCTGCCACATGAAATATTTGCAGTGTTTAGATCTGAAAAAGAACAGCTATTATGAAATTAAATCAACCCAAATTCAATGTCCCAAGTGTAACGCTAATTATGGGATTAATAATGATCGATTATCAATGCTGAAATATTAAGTTTCACAAAAACATGAATCAAAATATTGAGAAACATGTAGGATTATGTCTGAACTTTGTTCAGAAAGCAATTGCATTTAGAAATAAATGAATATTATGTAAATTTAATACATAGTCAGACTCATATCAATTATCTAGCAGAGATACGTAATTATTGACATAATTATCATTGACTATTATGGATCTACGGCTCGTATAAGATCTATTTGAATATCTTTAGTCAACATGTGTAGTAATTATTAATGTTATTCAAAGTTTTATCTCAAGCGTAACAGTGTAGAACTGTGATAGAATCAACATAATCTTATCATATGAGTTTTCTTTATTTTTGTTTCTTAGAAACCAAGTAAAGTAATCACAGATTTACTGAATGAGACATTTTCAGTGCATACTCTAGGATTTAGAAAGTAGAGGGGGGATAAGTTGAAAAAGACAAAATTACAACAATGATGGCATTTTTTTCATTTTCTCTATGTAAAAACAAGAGCCGTCAGTGACGGATTATGCTCCCCGAATAAGTGTTTGTCACAAAATAAAAACTATCATACATTAAGCCCCCCTTTCCCATGACAGATTTTTTGTACACACATTATTTATAGAATATGGTCTAGGACATACTATTTATCATATAAGTGCAAAATTTCATTAAATTCTGCCCTTTAGATGAAGAGAAATTAGAGAACAACTATTTTTTACATTAAGGCCCCTTTTTCCATGACGCAGCCTCAAATCAAGAAACGGAAAAAAGGTCACTAGGGATTATCCCAGGGAGTTCACATGTGAAGTTTCATTGAATTTGGCCCAAGGGTTGCTGAGATCTGGCTGTGGACGGACGGACACACGGAAGGACACACGGACGGACACACGGACGGACACACGGACGGACGGACAGCATGGCGACTATATGCTCCCCCGAAATTTTTTCGGGGAGCATAAAAAAAGTTCCCCATCATCTTCAAAAATAGGGGGCGGATTTCAAAAGTATGTGCTAAAATGCGCAATTCCCCTTTCTAGAACAGAAACTGCATTTTATTTGGTATGTCTTAGGAAATATTTGAAGCATAGTATTTCACATATAAAAAATGTGGTGAATATAGCTAAAGAAACTCTGTCTCTTTTTAAGGAAAACAAGAATAGCATAAGTTCATTATGTTAAAAGTTTGATTCACAACTATACGCATTTCTTTCACAAATACACCTTTTTTCGAAACTGCTAAGTCTCTTTCAAATGAAATTCATATTTATGTCCCAAGTGTTACATTTTTCTTTCTCTTTGAAACTAAAACTTATCCACTAAAAAGCGATGATATTACACCTTTAACCGTTCTAATTTTGCTACTCACATATATCTTGGAAATACAATATCATGTATAGTTACGAGTAAAAGGTTGATGAATATCTCAGAGCGAAAAAAAATGTAAATCTGTACACCCATTCTCCAATAAAATACTGTCCTGTCCATTTCTACCAATTTTTATTCATAACAGTATTTTTGTATTTCATTCTAAGAAACCGTTGATGGTTGCCATGGCAACATAAATGAATTTCTATAGATAACCTGGCTTCATTTTCAGAAATTATTTCTTATAATTACACACACACACTTGAAATACGAAAGCAGAACTTTTAATCTACATTCAGTTGGCAAACTATTGTATATTTAAAGGAAAAATGAGAATTTGACTTTGACAAATGACTGACCTTACTAGGACACTATAAGAAAACTATAAAGGTGTGTCTTATTCTCCTTATCAATTTTTTGAAAAATATAAATGATATATTTAAAAAAAATTAAAGTTATAAGCAAGTTTTAGACATTTTACCTTTTCTGCAAAACGGTTACCATAGAAATATCATAATTTCCATGACAACGCTCATATAACCTTGACAGCATGCTAGATCTACCTTAACATTTTCCTTTGTCTCTATTATTTTCATGGAGCATAATTTTACATAAACAACAATCTTATATAAGATTTGTTAATAAATATGTCTAATATTGGTGATTTTTTGGAGAAATTGTAAATTTGGTTACCATGGCAACCATGAATGTCGAATGCGTTTAGTAACTAGGTTTCTTCAAATATGGTGATGAAAGTGTTCAAAAAATAGTATTTTAGCAAAATTTGAGTTTGGGCCGCTTTTGATGGTTAGTGAACCTACCCCTTTTCGAGCGACGTCGTTAACATTCGTTACGTATCCGATAATCCGACCTATTCGGGCGACGTGGAATGTTTACGACATCGCCTGAATAATTCAAACATCTTAGGAATCCCAATAGGAATAGACGATCTTAAATCAAACCCGAAAAAAGTAAACCATTCAAATTAATTGTTACATTTATACCACGTGAGTAAAATTATTCCGTTGCCTTTCAACAAAAACCCCGTTACTGCAGCTTAAGACAAGCGATCTATATGCCAGAAGTGTATGTTCCAATTACGGTCTCGGGACCTTTATCAAAGTATCAAAGAGCTTAGAGAATAATTATTGTTTTGTTGGGGTGTATATTAAATTTGCATTAGATCGGGTTGAAAGATGACCATATACCCTCAAAATTTAAGAAATTTGCATTTTGCATAAGTGCTTTTGTACTTTATAAAAGACAACTAATTGCAAATATTCAATAAGACAGTATAAAAAGCATTTATTTTAGCTCGCCCGGGACGATAGTCTCGGAAGAGCTATTGTCATACCCCCGGATGTCGGCGTCAGCGTCGGCGTCGGCGACAGCGTCCGCAAAAACTTAGAGATACAGCCTTCATATTTCACCTGTGGGTACCTCTAACCAAGACCTTTAATTTGAGACCGTGACCTTTGACCTTGTGACCTTGACCTTGGAGTTTGACCTACTTTTTGACCGTTTTAAAAAATTTTAACCTGGCCTATATCTCATGCCATATTACACCTACAGCCTTCATGTCCAACATGTGGATACCTCTCACCATCACCAAGACCTTTCATTTGAGACCATGACCTTTGACCTTGTGACCTTGACCTTGGAGTTTGACCTACTTTTAAAAACTTTAACCTGGCCTAAAAAACTTTAACCTGGCCTATATCTTATGCCCTATTGCACATATAGCCGTGGTATTTCACATATGGACACCTCCTACCAACACCATTTACATTTGACCATGACCTTTGACCTCATGACCTTGACCTTGGAGTTTGTCCTACTTTTAAAAAACTTTAACCTGGCCTATATCTCATGTCTTTTTACACCTACAGCCTTGATATTTCACATATGGACACCTCCTACAAACACCATTCACATTTGACCATGACCTTGGACCTTGTGACCTTGGAGTTTGACCTACTTTTAAAAAACTTTAACCTGGCCTATAACTCATGTCCTTTTACACCTACAGCCTTCATTTTTCACATATGGACACCTCCCACCAAGACCTTTCATATTTGACCATGACCTTGGACCTGGTGACCTTGACCTTGAAGTTTGACCTATTTTTAAAAAGCTTTAACCTGGCCTTTATCTCATGTCCTTTTACACATACAGCCTTGATATTTCACACAATGACACCTCCTACCAACACTTTTCACATTTTACCATGACCTTGGACCTTGTGACCTTGACCTTGGAGTTTGACCTACTTTTAAAAAACTTTCACCTAGCCTATATATCATGTCCTTTTGCACCTACATCCTTGATATTTCACACATGGACACCTACCAGCACGGTTCACATTTGACGGTGACCTTGTACCTTGACCTTGGATGTTGACCTACTTTCAAAAAACTTTAACTTGGCCTATAACTCATGTCCTTTTACACCTACAGCCTTGATATTTCACACACGGACACTTCATTCCAACACAGTTCACATTTGACCATGACCTGTGACCTTGTAACCTTGACCATGGAGCTTGACCTACTTTTACAAAATTTCATTTTGGGCCATGACCTTTTTACCTTGACCTAGGAAATGACTTTTCTTTGTGACAAGCTCTCGTTTGGGCGAGCTTTATTGCCCGCGGACAATTCTTGTTTTTAAAGGATGTTACATAAGCTCCCCAGATATATGGATAATATTATATTAGTATTGTTACGACATTTTTGCAATAACACCGACGATATAGTCTATCTACCGTTTTGAATAAAGCAATTTTACGTGGGGAAACTTTTACCTGTAACAGTTTTGTATATGACTTTTTCCCGTGGAACAGTTTTACCCTGCACCGTAATGACAATTATGTTTTAGGAAGCCGGAGTTGCATGTCCCGGGAGCTAATGTAACCGCCGTAGAGTCGGCGTTAGCGATGGCATCGCCTCGTTGAGATATTAAACGTTGCACAATTCCGAACACACATACAGCCTTAATTTTTATTACATCGATATTTCCACAAAGACTTTTTGTGACCATGACCTTTGGACCTAGTGGCATTGACCTCGTATTTTGGCCTACTTTGCAAGAATTTAAACTTAGCCTATATTCTATGCACTAGTTAAGATAGATTTTTTTAGAATATGGTTTGGGTTATCGTGTTTTTACGCCGTTTTCAACTTCTGTGGTCATATCGCCGCGGCTGGAGCACCTAACCATGGATTACTGTCGTTTATCATACCAGAACTACCACAACACCCTTACTGAGCCTCCAGTTGCTCCCCCACATAGGTTCATGGTATCAAATCATTGTCTGCGGACAACCATTGTTTTTGTGCTCCCCGCTTTGTCTGTCCGTCCGTCCATCCGTACGAAGCGATTTCTCCATAACCCTTGGGCCAAATCAAATGAAACTTACCATGTGAACTCCCTTTGACATAACGTCGATGTACTTTTCCCGGTTTTTGGATTTGAGGCCTCGTCATGGGAAAAGGGGACTTAAGGTAAAATACAGTTTTCTCTAATTTCTGCTAGTCTAATGGTCAGAATTTGATGAAAGGATGGGTTGCAATAAGGGGTCAAAAAATAGATTTTCTTTAAATTTCGTGGATTGATAGGGTTACATAATATCATTAATTTGTATGTGTAAAAAATCTAGTTTCGGCTTATTTTTCGAGATATGGGTAAATAAAGTGGGTGGGGTAAGATGGACTGAAACACAGTACGGGTCATTCTAAGTCGCTTATCTTTCTTATTTTTAGCCCAAGATGCATGAAAATTTGTATGCGTGTCTTGTGATATATGCGTTAAACATTTATGGGCTTATATTTGATATTCCATGTATATTTTACCCATTCTTCTTTCTTTCGAAGACTTTCGCTATTTTTTAACGACCAACTTTACCAATCTATCTCCACGCGTTTTATTTGAAACCCGATTTCTATGAAATTTTACAAATGCGTTGTCCAGATATTTATGGAACTTCGTGTGAAATTTGAAAGAAAATCGTATGTCCGTTTTTGAGATATTTGACCTTGACCTTCAAAATGACTTCAAAACTCGGAAAATGCCAAAATGTGATATTTAAAGCGCCAATTTAATTCATAAGGATTGGAAGCATGGTTTCTTTTTATTGTTCCTAATGAGTTTCGTAGCAATATTTAATTTTTTGTGTCCTACAACCCATTCGGAAGAATGGGAAAGAAAAGAAATTCTTTTTACTTCTCAGTTTTCTTATCAAACTAAATATTGCACATGAAACATGTCTACGCGGAAACCGCTGTGATTAATATTACTACCACAGGTGAGTGAAATTAAATATCAGCGCTATGTTAAGATTGCTAGAACTACCAAAGCTTTATATGCAACTTGAATTGTCTAAGAGCTTATATTAACTCGTCTCATGATGGACAAGAATTATCAATTTGCTACGAGAAAACTGATCATTTTCAGATTGTATTTCTTATATGGTTATAATGAAGACGCATTGTGAATGATTTTACTAAATGACCAAATGTGCTTACAATTAGTTAACTTAAGCTAAATATTTATATAACATTATATAATATCAACAAAAAGAAAAAAATGTTAAATATATAGACAGGCCTGAAACAAATATCTGTCTAACAATGATTTCATTAGATGAAATAACGGGGTAACTCTGAGAGGTGACCAAGTTTATCATATTGTGTATATCAATTTTAACGGTAAAATCATACAATAAAAACCCCAATCATATTTGAAATGCATTCTTTCATGAATGGGCTGTCACATGCCATTCAACCCTAACCATTTTCCCAACAATGCGTAGTTTTAACGGACTTTCCCGAATTTGATGTTATTTTGAAGGTCAAGGTCAAATATCTCAACAACGAGCCAACGCTTTTATTTCAAATTTCACACAAAGTTATATGAATATCTGGATAATACATCTGTAAAGTTTCATAGAAATCAGGTTTCAAATAAAACGTGTGCAGATAGTTTGGTAAAGTTGGTCGTTAAAATATAGCGAAATTCTTCGAAAGAAAGAAGAATGGATATTACGGAAAAGATATACATGGAATATCAAATGTAAGCCCATAAATGTTTAACGCATATATCACAAGACACGCATACAAATTTTCACGCATCTGGGGCTAAAAATAAGAAAGATAAGCGACTTAGAATGACCCCTACTGTGTTTCAGTCCATCTTACCCCACCCACTTTGTTTACCCATATATCTGAAAATAAGCCGAAACTAGATTTTTTACACATACAAATTAAAGATATTATGTAACCCTATCAATTCACAAAATTTAAACAAAATCTATTTTTTGACCCCTTATTGCAACCCATCCTTTCATATTTGAGTAGCAAATCAGATGCCCTTGACAATAAAGTGCTCTCCATGGCATACATTTATTGTGACAATGCCTTATTCGGGGATCATTGTCCGTCTCTGACGGCCCTTCTTTAAAGAAAAGCGATAAGACCTACTTAAAAGATAGATCGAAAGAGTAATTTCGAAATAAATAAACTTGACAATTATATCCGAATAACAACACATGCATTATAACAAAAGCTGTCCCAAGACAGCAATGTGTAACCACCAAATGTTGGATAGTAAATATTCTAAGTCCGGAAGGGGTAAAAATTTCATTAAGCAAAATGTCAGAGTAGTAAATCTTGCCAAGAGGCCTAGTTGGCCAATGCCATCGCCAAGGCCACCGCCGACTCCGGGGTGACTACCCCCCCCCCCTTTCATCCCACCCCCATTCAAGGAATAGCCACGCTAAAAAGTTTTAAAATGATAAGAAATTAATATTACCGCGACTGTCTCCCAAATTTATAATTTGCTTGAAGCAGGATCCCTTACAAGAGGTCACCTCCAGAACTCCACCAAGCGCAAACCCTTGGAAGCACATCCTTGGTTTCACTTCCATGCCTGTTGTTTGAAAGTAAAATATTTAAGGTAGCAAATTCCTAATGAGACTCGCGCAACGTCAGAATGTTAATTTTTCGTGCGACGTCGTTTGCATTCGTTGCGTATTCGAACCTATTCGGGCGACGTGGTCCATCATTCGACGGTGGAACGTTCCACCGCCGAATGTTTACCACGTTGCTCGAACAATTCCGGTGTCGCTGAATCACGTAAGGGACAGAGTACCAGAAGGTAGAAATAAAATCCATTACGTAATGGATAGAGGCTGTATTATAGTAGATTCTATATGGAGTACCAAATGGGTCAAAAGTCTATTTAGAGCGTGCACGCATAAAATATACGCGTCGACGCCTAAATTTTATGAGTCGACGCGTATATTTACGCGTCGACGCATACAATTTACACGAGCAGTTGAAAATTTATGCGTCGACTTTTAAATTTTCAACTGCTTGCGTAAATATACGCGTCGACGCGTATTTTATCTATTAACCAATCAGATCCTTCGTTTCATTCATCAATTTAATGGTATAAAGGGAAAGGTATCTAACCGCCTCTCCCATTGGCCAGCCTCGGTTTCACATTTTTTTTACTCCTGCTCGCATAAAATCTACGCGTCCACGCATTTTTTTCAATTGCTCGCGTAAATTTTATGAGTCGACGCACATATTTACGCGTCTACTCATAAAATTCACGCGAGCAGTTGAAAATATATGCGTCGACGCTCTATATAGACTTTTGACCCATTTATTACGTCATAATTCTACGCGAATTGCGCGCAGCGCCTTGAATGTTTACATCGCGTAGAATCTACTATACAGACTCTATCTGACTTATTGTTCGCAAGCGGTTCATTGGAGACTGGGCGTGGCTTTGTATAGACGTCACATAAACTAGCCGGCAGCCCGTTTATTCGAAATAGAGCGGCGATATCTTAAAATATACTACAATTTTATTGGTCCAAAAAGTAGGTCGAACACTAATGACTCATCAAGGACGGTGAATGTTACAACCCTTTCCCTAACGACAGAAGTTTAGGGTGATCCACTTCAAAAACTGTCACAAATGACAAAATTGAAGTTATTAAAGACATAATTTTTGTAAAATATGGCATAGAAAATATTGAGACAAAAGGAGAAACTGCTTGTTATCAGCAGTTTCTTCTTTTGTTTCAAAGTTTTCCCAAACCTTTTCTGTTAGGGATGTCAAAACCAGGTCTTGTTTGGGAAAGGGTTAATTCAAAGAGAGAAATTGCCATGAAATTGGATTAAGGAAAAATCTAAAGGATGGGTTGCAAAAATGGGTCAAAAAATATATTTTCTTTATGTGGATTTTTGGACAGACGGACGGACAGCATGGCGACTATTATGCTCCCCCGAAAATGTTTCGGGGAGCATAAAAATATAAATCTTGCCTAATCAAACAGAACTTTGACGTCCCTCGTGATCTAAGCTGTTGGTAGTTAAAACATTGACCAAAACAATACTTTGCTTGGACTTTTCGGATAGCAAAAAAACTAGGAAAACATTGAAACATTATCTCATTATCTCTCTTGTTGCTTCACTGTTGTCTAGGCTGTTTTGTACACAAATCTTTTTTCATACCTATTTAAATTTTTCAAGTATGTCTGGATGCCATGATTGGTTATTCTGATGGGTATAAATGCTATCAGTTTTTTGAAACTGTTGATGATAAGCGATAAGCACGTCTTTAAAGTTGAGATAGAAACGACAAATTCGAAAAACATCTGAACTGTTGTGGACAACAATTTGTTTAAATTCAAACACAAAATTATATATTTCTCGTAAACGGCGCAATATTTTGGTTTGAAATTTTTAGAATTTTCATAAGAAAATATGCTCATTCAGATAAGAATTAAAAGTGAAATATATAAGAAAAAATCTGAAATGTCACTTTAACATTATCCAGTTTGTCACCCGTAGAAGTTATCAAACTCCATTTAGAAAAAGGTTAAAGATTTTAGCACTGATGAATAAAAGGTTTGGTTTATTGAGGTTTTACGCCATTTTCAACTACCAAGGTCATATCGCGGCGGCTGGAGCTAACCATGGATTCCTGTCGTTTCTCATACCAGTACTACCACAACACCCTTACCGAGCCTTCAGCTGCTCCCCACATAGGTTCACGATATCAAACTATTGATGGGTGAATAAAAGAAAATTGTGCTAAAACACATTTTAAATTAAAGACAGACTGACTCTTAGAAGTAAAGAAATACATTAAAGTGACATTTCACAATCATTTGTAATATAGATTTTACTTTTATTCTAATTGAAAGAGCATGTTTTCTTATGAAAATTCTGAAAGTTTAAAGCCAAAATATTAAACCGTTTACGACAAATATATATTTTTGTGTTAAAATTAAACAAATTGTTGTGGACAACAGTTCAGATTTATATAGAATTTGTCATTCCTGTCTCAACTTTCATCGCGTTTTTTTTGCTTATAAATAACAACTTCAAAACATTGATAGCATTTCTACGCATTAGAATAAACAATCTTTGCATCAAGATACACTTTCAAAAAAATGAAATAAATGTGAAATGTCACTTTAAGATAGTCCAGTCCAGTCATGTTTAAACTAAATCGAAAAATTAAATAATCAAAAATAAGTATTCTAGTAAATTTTACCTGCAAATGCTCCTAAAATCACGGAACTCAGGACAATATAGTACCCGGTCTTCATTTCGACAGACTTAGGAATGAAGTCAATTAAGGATGATAGAATGAAATTAATAATTAATCCTTTCCCAAACGATTTTTTAGTGTGGTCCAATCTTGAAAGCTGCCGCAAACGATGAAATTGATGTCAATAGAGGGGATATTTGTGAATAATAATGGCTAGGATAACATTCAGGCAAAAGGTGAAATTGCTGATAATCAGCATTTTTTTCTTTTACACCAATGTTTCCCTTCTTTTACACCAATGTTTCCCTAGCCAATTCTTTTAGGGACTTCAAAACCGTCTTCTTTAAGGGACGTCAAAACGTTTTCTTTGGGAAAGGGTACAACCCTTTCCCAAAACTGCAAAGTTTGAGGGCACTTCAATTAAAAGCTGCTGCATCAAAAATGGATGCCGAAAAAAGATAAGTTCTTTGTCACTCTGAAAATTTTGAGACAAAAGAAGAAAAATGCTGACAATCAGCATTTTCTCCTTTTGTCTCAATATTTTCCCAGGTCTTTTCTGTTAGGGACGTCAAAATCAGGTCTTGTTAGGGAAAGGGTTAAAGAATCTCAGTTATCACGGTACTCGAGTATGACATCGCTTTTATTCAAACCTATCGTAAATACGACTTGTTTTTAACTATATTTACGAGGTTTTGGATAAATTTCAGCGATGGAAAAAAAATCCAGAGACATTTATAATAGCAATTTAACCCTTTCCCAAACGACAAAATTTCAGGGTGGTCCAATTCAAAAACTGCCACAAATGATGAAATGGAAGGTATTAAAGATAAAATTTGTGTAAAATATGGCAAAGAAAGCATTGAGACAAAAGGAGAAACTGCTGTTTATCAGCAGTTTCTTCATTTGTTTCAATGTTTTCCCAATCCTTTCCTATTAGGGGCGTCAAAACCAGGTCTTGTTTGGGAAAGGGTTAATAAATAAGGCGACTAAAGTCCATATTAGGTCTTCTAGTAATGACAAATAACATCCCATAAGCCTTTTCCAAACGACACATTTTGGACTGGTCCAAATTCAAAGATGCTGCAGACGACAATTTCAAAGTTAACGAAATTTAAATTCATTTGGTCTTATTTTGGTAGAAAACATTGTGGGAAATGAAGAAAGTGCTTGTCACAAGCAATTTCTTCGTTTTCCACAATGTTTTACCAAGCCCTTTGCTTTAGGGGAGTAAAAAAGAATCACTGTGTGGTAATGGGATAACACGGGATCATAACCATCATTCCGCGTACTCATCACTACCGAATCATGTCTAAAATGGGTGACACGTCGTACAACATATTTTAGCGAGCCGGTGTAACGTAGTAAAGTGACCCCCATAGAATACTGACCCCCGTCACTATTTTATATAGAATACTGACCCCCCCCCCCCCCCCCCCCCCCAGGTCATAATATTATGACCGGGGGGTCATAGTATTATGACCGCCCCACACGTAGAAAAATGACCCCTCACGTAGAATTGTGACCCCCCATAAAATATCGACCCCCTTCCCCACATTCACACCAAACATCTTTCTCTAATATAAGCCCAACTATGGTACCCGTACAACATAATTATCTCCATTGATAGTCATCGGAGGTGCAATGGCACTCGTCCGTGCATGCGTCTGTCCGTACAGAGTGATTTGACCGCAACTTTCCATACATTATCGGGCGAACCCCATTCAAAATGGCTAGTTAGACGCTTCAACCGCATCTGAATTGATTTGATTTATTGGAGTTTAACGCAGTATTCAACTGCTATGGCCATATTGCGGCGGCTGGAGCACCTAATATGGATTCCTGGTATCTGAGTTTAGTGGGGTTTTACGCCGTTTTCTACTGCCAGGGTCATATCGCGGCGGCTGGAGAACCTACCCATGGATTCCTGTTGTTTCTCAAACCAGTACTACCACAACACCCTTACCGAGCCTCCAGCTGCTCGCCCACTTAGGTTAACGATTTCAAACCCATTGGTGGGTGACAATGTTGTCAGAAAGGGTATTTGCCGAGGCCGGGTATCGAGCCTGGGACCTCTCGAATGAGAAGCAAATGCGCTACCAACTGCGCTACATGTAAGGCCGCGGCCTGTCCTGGTATTTCTCGCACCAGCACTACCAAAAATACAAACAGAGTCCCCAGTTGCTCTCTCATAGATGATTTACACCCATTGGTGAGAGCCAAATGACTTTTGTCAAATGTCAGAATCGATAGATGCTGAGCCAGGTTCGAACTCATGACCCCTTAATTGGCAGACCCCGACGTTACCGCCTAAGCTATCCGGTCTCGGAGCATCTGTAATTGTTCTTGATCGTATGTACAGTAGGCAAGGGCGGATCCAGGAATTTTTTCCATGGGGGTCCAATCCCAAGATTTTAAAATGTAATAAATATAACGTTACACTAAATTTATATAGTCAAAATATAATTTTCGGCCAATGTCAGGGGGGTCGGACCCCCCGACCCCCCTCTAGATCCGCCCATGAGGCCTACAGTATGTTCATGGATTACGAAGTTTTACCTATGTGCATATGTGTGGAAAGGACAAATGATTTTAAAAGGTTTCTGACCGAAAATCACTTGTCCCTCAGCGTTGTTAGAAGCCTACTAGTCAGTGTTATGTACATACACGTCTGCCATACGCAATTTCGTACTTGGCGGTTGCATATTAGAGCGATTCTTTTAAAATTCAATCACTTTAGCGAGATAGTTATCTAGGCTTCTCAATCTGATTTTAAAATATCCTGTGTTGACTTGGCAGTAAAATTTGACAGGCACCAGTAAGGGGTCATCTTCTGTGACCTTTTTTCTGACCAATCAAATAAACGCTTCAACGATTGGCGGAGCGATTTAATCCGAAAACTAGGTCACGATGACGTCACATTTCAGTGTAGAACCATGAGTTTGTCATGAAGAAGTATTAGCAACACGTCACGCTAAAGGGGACATAATGGGAAGTCCATAAAACTTAATTTAGAGAAATAAGTCCGACTAAAAAGGCGTCAAGCAGCTGTCGCAATTGGAAAATAAAGATGTAAGATATGAAAAAAAAAATAATTAATCAAATATACAATTTTATTAAATAAGAAATATGAGGAAAAACTTCTACAATAAGGCCCCTTTTCCCATAACACAGCATCAAATTGAGAAACAGAGAGAATAGGTTCTTGACAGAATTTCACGAAGTTCATATTGAAGTTTCATCCATTTTGGTGCAAGAATTGTTGAGATTTTGTTTCGGGCAGACTTAAAGATCTAGACGCAAGTTTATCAAACATTTAGTCCCCTTTTCATATGACAGGATTTTTGTACATGAATTAAATATTGAATAAGCTACAGAACATCTCATTTATCATTAAAGAACAAAATTTCATTAAATCATGTTCATTGAATGAAGAGAAATTAGAGAAACACTAATTTCTACATTAAGGCCCCTTTTTCTGTGGCACAACCTCAAATTAAAAAAAGCGAGAACACAGACTCAAAAAAGTATTTCATGGATTGCACATGTGAAGTTCAATTGAATTTGGCCTATAGGTTGCTGAGATCTGGCTGTAGACGGACGGACGGATAGACAGACAGACAGACGGACGGACGGACGAACGGAAGGATATCATTGCGACTAAATGCTCCCCGATTCTTTTTTTGTCGGGGAGCATAATAAACAAAGATGTCATTTGAATCGATATATATATATGTAGCGTATTTTAAATTAGCAATAAGATAGATGGGGGTCAGTATTTTATAGATAGAATCAGGGGGGGGGGGTCGTTATTTTATATGGGGGCCAGTATTCTATAGAAAGGGGGTCACTATTCTATATAAAATAGTGACCGGGGGTCAGTTTTCTATGGGGGTCACTTTACTACGTTACACCGGTACTTTTTATCCGGGAGGCTAATGCCACAGCCACAGTGTCGGTGTCTCCACGGTGTATAATCACGTGACTCAGAATTTCCGATAATTTTTAATATCTTTTTTAATACTTGACCAATTTTAATTCGGTTTAAAGCAGAGAAGGTGGGTAATGCAAGGGATAAGCTGGACGTGTTGGATTTTTGAAAAATCAACTGATAAAAAAGTTATTGAAGCTGTAGTCGATACCCATGCCATGTTGCACAATCTCCACCATGATCATGAAATGTCGGAACGCCGGTCTGTCCGAAAACTTAACATTGGCCAATTCGGGGGCATCCGTGTTTCACAAATACATCTTGTTTTTTTTGTATTTTTCTATTTCGGGCCTTTGAACATTTAATCACACATTTGATACAGACCGTCCTTGTACCATTTGGAATGAAATTAAGGTAGTCCAACCCTAATGAGATTCGCGGGACGTCGACTTTATCTGAGCGAAGTCGAAAACACTCGGCGGGGGAACTTGGCGGTGGAACTTTCCACCGCCGAATGTTTACGACCGCGCCAGAATAGTTTCGGATACGTAACGATGCCGCTCGAAAGCAATCCGATGTTTCATGCATCTCAAAATGGCCACATTACGGGTATTCTACCTTAATGAAACATTGTGTTTAAGACCTGGCGTCCACTAGGACGCGGAAGGCATGCGGAATTAAATAATCTTATTTCGGCATATCTTCCGCGACGAAACTGTAATTTTTAACCGTTATGAATTTATCAGCGCACTGTCCATGAACTTAACGCATGCATACCTAGTATTGTCCGCGTAAACAATCCGTGATGATGCCGAATAAACGGCGACATATTCCAGACAACGCAGACCAGTTTGGGATTGCACCCGGAAAGATTTCGGAAATCAAGATCAAACACACACAAGTTGGTTGTTAAATGAAATGCTAATGTTACACGTGTTTTATGCGTTTCATAAGACGGAGTTTCATCATGGACATCGAATGTATACAGATTACTTTACTATTGAATATTACCTTCCGATGAGGATGTCATAGTTGACAATTATAGGCGTCGACCACGCCATATAGATGGTGAATTTGGCATTGGCTTATAATTGAAAGACGGCGTCAGTTCGGGCAGTATGAAACCCTCACGTACGAACTACGGACTGAAGACGTTTCAGAGAATAAAGCTGCAGAAAACATATAAAATCATATTGGTTACGACATAAATTTGTTTCTTTCCTTTCACTATTGTTTCTTAGCTATATAGAACATATAGCAGATTTTCGTATTTTCTATTTTTTATTTTATACCAGAATAGTAAATCTATGTCAATTTTAAATATCATTATTATTGTCGTTAATTTTCTGAGTGCACCTGTACTACATATATGTATGTTTACATATGATGTTCTGTAACCATGGATCATATTTAGACGAATTCAATTGATGTTCCTTTTTTCCAACCAACTTTGACTTGGAACCAACTATCTTTTTAATTCTACTATGCAAAAAAGCAAACATTAAATAAGCCCAATTTAAAGGCGTTGTAGTGTTGCCAGAATAAACAGTCTCTGCAATGAGGTGGGAAATATTGAGGAACAAAGTTCTGGTGATCAACATATTCTTCAATAATTTCGACACTATAGCATTAATATGCGACAAAAGACTCCTTTTCTGGAAAGGATTTGGCTAGCTATCAAGCTAGTATTGTTTTTGGTATTAGATTAAAATGTAAAACGGTAAAATGAAGAAAATACATTTTCTTTTCCTCTATGTTTTTTTTTTTTTTTTTTTTTACAAATAATGATAATAATAATTAAAAATTGAATTCCGTATCATTTACTTTGTAGCCCAAAATGACCGTGATTTAGTGAATAGATTTTTAAAAGATCTTGAGGTGTTCCCCATGAGTTCAGTAAGTATAACGAAACCATTCTCATCGTCCTGAATTCGTGCCGAAACCCTTCCGTACCGTTAACCCGGATATTCCGTGCAATCAACTAAGTGTCTGCTAGCTATCCGCGTGACTGAAGTAGTCCGGGTCAATCGCGAAAGATTCGGGATATCATGACGATGTCCTTACGACAACGCAGACAAGTTGCCGAAGATATACGGACAATCATTTCTGTGTCGAAATTTTGCTCTCGATCAAAATTTCGACGCGGACAAAATTGGTGGTCCGGAAGGCTACGAATCATATGGAAGGTTTGGAGAAAATATTACGAAGGCATTAGGAACGTGCGGAAGGTCTGCAGAACGTCATTTTTTCTGTCCGAATAAATTCGGCGTATTGTCCGTGCCCTAGTGGACGCTAGGTCTTACCAATAAAACAGTAGTAGAGACTGATCAAATTTGAAAGCACCTTCAGTCGAAATCATCAGTGGTATTTAACCCCTTGCCATACACGGACGCTTTTTGACGCCAAACATAATAAAAACTTTTGAAAACATTGCGGAAAATGAAGAGTTTACTAAAGAAAAGCAATGTATTCTACCCAAAAAGACGAAAATACAATTTTATTCACCGCAACACATAACAATTATAAATCAGAAATTAGTAAAGTTTTGTCCTATGGTAATGGTTTAAGATGAAATTCGCGTAAAAAGTAAATATTGAGGGAAGAGAATAGAATTCTATTAAGCAGCATTTCCTTCCTTTGCTCCGGACTAAATGTTTACCCACGGCTCTTTTATTAGGGACGTCATAACTAGGTTTGTTTGGAAAAGAGTTTATAAAAGTGTACTTGTCTTTACCATCGCCTGTCCTCAAAACCCTCGTAACTAGAGCTTGTTTAATGTGTAGTTGCGAGGTTTTGGAAGTGAATAAGTTTCGTAAAATCCTCAATAGATATGATAGTCCTTCATGTAGCCGAACGAAGGTCAAAGTTAAGTCGTGCACAAGGGACAAAAAATCGGGTAAGTTGAAAAACATATGAGCCAGGATCTGGAAAAACGTCCCTTAAGGCTTTTGAGCCCAACATAGATCCAGAACAGCCTGTGCATACGCACAGTCTGATCAGGATCCACGTTGTTCTTTAATAGCTTCTTCATGACCTGTAGTAACTTAAAGAGAGCAGCATGGATGCATATTGGACTGCATCTGACAACAGGCTGATCTTAAGGCATATGACCCATCATTAAAAACACCACTTTTTAGCCATGGGATATGCATCAAAATACACACACTTGTTAATAAACTTAAAATAAGTTGATTCACCGTGCCGAAATTCAAGATTATGCTTCAAGAAGAAAATAATTTACAAATATCTGTTTACTCTACATGTATATTCATATATAAGGGAGGTAATTTACAACATTTTGTCAAATATTTCCAAATTCAAAATTATGAACCGTTTAAAATGCTTATGTTTGTATTTAAAATGGAAATATAACACAGTTTAGAATTTATTGGCTCTTTTCAAATTTCGCCTCTGGCTCTTTGGTGCTAATGATGGGCTGTATACGTTAAAACTCAATTTTTAAAAATGCTATATAAGGGACGTTTTCCAGATCCTGGCAGGCCTACTTTACAATGAACTGAAAACCACATTCTTGGAAACATCTTTGGAAAATGGCAAGGAAACGTACCGAGAGCGATTCTTTCAGACTTGGTTCTTTGAACGAGGTTTAACGTCACCTTAACCCTTTCCCAAACGGCCAAAATTTGGACTTTTCCTACATTACAGCTGCCGAAAACGACAAAATAGTTGTTGTTAAAAATAAGATTTGAGTGTAATATGGCGTAGAAAATATTTAGACAAAAGGAGAAACTGCTGGTTATCAGCAGTTTCTTCTTTTGTCTCAATGTTTTCCTAAGCCATTTCTATTAGGGACGTCAAAACCAGGTCTTGTTTGGAAAAGGGTTAAAGACTTGTTTTTGCTTTATTTCCAAGAGGTGGATGCACTTTACGCAAACCCACATATTGTCGCTTTTATAATTAGGCTAGATCAAGAAACAGATAGTGAAAAACGTTATGGAAAACAAAGAAACTGTTTATCACAAGCGATTACTGTATTACCCACGATATTCATATCAAGAAAATTGGAAAATTTCAAATTGGATCAATGTCTGCAATCTCTTGCCATGCTGGACTCATCGAAAATCAATTGTGCAAGAACAATTCTTATTTTAAACCTTTCCCAAGCGACAAAATTTTAGGGTGGTCCAATTTGAAAGCAGTTGCAGACGACAAAAAGGATGTTGTTAGAGATGGAATTTGTGTAAAATATGGCACAGAAAATATTGAAGCAAAAGGAGAAACTGCTGGTTATCAACAGTTTCTTCTTTTGTCTCTATATTTCCCCAGGCCTTTTCTATCAGAGACGTCAAAACCAGGTCTTGTTTGGGAAAGGGTTAAAAGAAAGAAAGAAGATTTAAAGAGGAAAAAAATACCCGGTCGTCAATAAATTATTTTGTAAACTGAATTTCGCTGCTTTTCTACGAAAACCTCGTAACTGCAGCTTAAAACAAGCTGCAGATACGAGGTTTTCGTAGAAAAGCGACGGTTTGTAAAACATGAACTACCTCGAGCAAAGCACTAGTGTGTTTCTGCCTTCGCTGATTTGAACCATTTTCAATTTGGTCAAGTATTAAGAGAATTACTTTTTCAAGTGATTCCCCGCCATAATAAATTTAGATTATTTCAAACACAATCTGATAGTCTTCTTATTTTAATACCTGACCAATTTGAAGAAAATGAACCACCAGAAATTTGCTTTATGCGAAGGATCCTTCATCTTTGCAAGCCAAGGGTGAATTCTACGACGTAACGTCGTTTCTGTATTCACCCTAGGCGTAATAAGGTCCTTTCACTTATGTTTTAGTCTGTACGCTTCCGGAGGCAAAGACGATGGGTATATGGGAAATCAACATTTATACATGAAAATTATTATTAAAAGTAGTCACAAATCGACATTATCAAAACGAGGCTCCCTAAATATGCGGAGAAAACAATGACGACGTACGTGCATTCAATATACAGCGATAAAGAGCACGTGCATTCAACATTAAAACGCTTTGGGTTTCTAGAGTATTTTTACCAAAACGCTTTGGGATTGAGAGTATGTTACTAAAAATAACAAAAACTAAACGTTTGGGCGGCGTTTTAAGACTCCAAGGACGACTTTCGGAGGCTGTTGTGTGCGGGGGGGTGGGTCCTTAAATGAAATAACCTAGTTAGTCCGATTTTCTTGGTGTCCTGGAAAGCATTTTCATTGGTTCCAGTGAGGTCTCGCTGGGGCCAATCAAATGAATCGATACATATGCTTGTTATTCGTAAACAATTCATAACAACGCGCGGGAAAAGGCATTGCATTAACACGAAGATGAGCGATGTTTCCTAAGAATTTCACTGCAATAGACAGGAATTTTCTATTTTTATTTGACGAACTATCAAACTTGGGACAATTCGACCAAAAAAGCAGCTTACTTTTACCTTTTCCTTCTTGCGTAGAACGCGGAAAAGAACGCATGTTTATGACGTCATCAAAAGATGGACGACGTAACGTCAAATGGCCAATTGGATCACCAAGGACAACTCTATCGAATCATACCTTGGATGCATCTCGTAGAACTACTTTCAGACTATGAATAGAATAGAATAGAACAACAATTCAAAATGTTCGTCTGTGACTAATGTCAACAATGACGCGACAATGATACTGAAATACATTGTTTGCAGTTCCAGTGTCCTCTCTTTTTAGAATGATTACAACCTGCAAGTCCCACAAGTTGCCATGGTTGTGCATTTGGTTGACCTCGAAAACTACTTTATGAAGCGTAGCCACTTCCGGCTAAGAAATCCAATTTTTTTCAAGATTTCTTCATACACACACATCCAAGGTATAATTCGATAGAGTTGTCCTTGGTGATCCAATTGGTCAAATGGCGTTTAGAACGTGACGTTTGATTGGTTGCTTCCCCAGAACAACCAGAAGGACAACCCTTTGGCGGCGTTTCGCGATTTCCAGAAAATCTGACTAAATCCGCCAGGGGTGAATACAAACGTAGGTGTGTTCAACTTTGGCTAACGAAGATGGGGATCCTTTGAATGTCATCTGATAAAAAAGGTATTGACGACCAACCCAAAATGTGGTTGGTCTTCAATATTTTTTATCGGCCGATTTATAAAAACAATGAAAACTTCTATATAATCCATGACGGATTTTCTTCTCTGATTCAAATCAAATTCAAATCGGTCATAACGCAACGTCAAAATTTGGGTACAACGTCGGAACGTCGCGTAACGTCGATGTAGTAGTAGGCCCTATATAAAACAGATTCATTGAGAATTTTCTGCAACGTTATTTCCAAACGTGCGATATGAAATAAACCAACTTGGTATGAGAAGGATAATACAGAACAGAACAGAAAATAACACTTTTTAATGAGACAAGTAGCCTACATAGAACAAAACAACTTTCTTATAAGGTAGTTCACCCCTAATGAGATTGACGCGACGTCGACCGAAAAGGTTCGGATACGTAACGAATGTTTAACGGCGTCGCACGAATAATTCCGACGTCACGTGAATCTCATTAGGGGTGGTATACCTTATATGTAATTCAATACATATTACCCATTTCACGTCTCTCATTCTCACAAAATCATTTTTCAACGAAAGTGACGTAACTACAGCTTGTTTTAAGGTGCAGTTACCAGGTTTTCGGTGAAAAGCAGCGATATATACTATACAGCGTTTTTTCTTTATACATTGTAATATACATATTTTTACTAAAGAGGTACACGTAGACAAAGACATAGATTTTATCGACACAAACTTACAAAACGTTTCTGGTCATTTTACAAATAATACATTGAACATAGAATAACATGTGAAAGGTTAGCATGCATGTTTAAACTGCATGTATCGTATCTGATGTTAAATTGTTAATAGTTTAAATCGTTATATTTGATAGAGTGTGAGAAAACTTTTGTTTTCCAACCTGCGAAATACTATTGTTTGTCCGAAAATGCGTCACTGTTCACTTGTTGAAATTGTTAAACCAAAAAGAGCGCAGTATGTATGCTAACAGGGGTACCCAGTTCGAGATCAATATTTAAAGATCATTACACGAATGCATTAAACCTCGATGTCTGCCCTCGGGCCAAAGCCCTCTGGCTAAAGCCCTCGGGCCAGATACAATGTATCACAATTGCGGAACGATATCGCTCTCCGGCCCTCATCAGCCGTGTAATAATCTCTAAATCTTTAAATGGCAGTTCAATAACTTGAATTCAGGAACTGGTTCAAAAACGTTGTAGAACTAGTTCTAGAATCCACGTTCTTAAAGTGCCATGTATCATTCTAGAACGTTCTAGAACTGATGTTCTGGACATTTTAGAACCAGTCCTCGATTTTTCTCGAAGAGGAAGACCTGTTTATCTATAAGCAGGTGAGTATTGTAAGTTGCTATCATAATAAAGATTAACCCTTTCCCTAACAGCAATATTTTAGGATGTTCCAATCTGAAAGTTGATGCAAACGACAAAAACTATGATTAAAATTTGAGGAGAATATAACAAGGAAAATATTGAGACAAAAGGAGAAAATGCTGATTATCAGCATTTTCTTCTTTTGTCTCAATATTTTTTCCCAAACACTTTCGTTTAGGGACGTCATAACCAGGTCTTGTTTGGGAAAGGGTTAATAGGGAATGGCAATACAACGATCAGAATTGCAGAAACAATATAACCATGGTCCGTTTAGTTGGCATCCATTTGGTCTTTTCACAAGGTAGCAGCCATGTGCATAGTCTGCAGGTCCTCTTGCTGTAAGTAATTTATAATTAGATAACTGAATAATGAAATGAAAAGCATTAAAGTGACAAACATTCCAATTTCACTTTTTAAAGCATGTATTCATGAAAAAACTGGTTATTCTAATGCGCATAGATGCTATGAGTTTTTTTAACTTGTTATTTATAAGTGAAAAATACTCCTTTAAAGTCGAGACAGAAATGGCAAGTTACATAAATCCGAACTATTGTGGACAACAATTTAATATATTTTAGCTCAAAAATATATATTTCTCGTAAACGGCACAATCATTTGACTTGAAATTTTCAGAAGTTTCAAAAGAAAATGATAATAAAAAATATTCTCTTTCAGTTTAAAAATAAAGTAAAATTTATGAAAAATATCGAGAAATGTCACTTGTGTTTGTATTGATTCAATTCAAATTCATATAACATGCTGAAACATGATTGGAATGCAATGATATAGAGAATATATGGTTGGTGCCGAGATGGATAAAGTTTATTCGGCTAGGCTTAGAAAACTGAAAAAGGCGAGCTTTAGCGAGCCTTTTTCAGGTTTCGGGCCGAGCCGAATAAACTTTATCCATCTCGGCACCAACCATATATTCTATTTATCCTGTTTCCAACTGTATTTCTAGATTTTGAACGATTTTTTCTGTCATTATTTACCTAATCTTGTCCCACATTTTTAATAACAAAATCAGCTGTTCCGAGCCCGCTCACGCATTTATCATTACGCCTTGTCAAGGAAATAGTGCGTGTTTCACCGCCACATACATTAAATAAAATATAAATTGAAAATCGGACCCCTTTTCAGTATTTCTTCAAGATTTGTTTATTTTATTTCAAAATTTTCACTCTAATCCTGAAAAGTATCATATTTACCGAATTTTATTTTCAAGATTTATGATGTAAACAATAAACGTCACTGAACCGACCTAAACTGGTACCCCGTCGTCTTTCTGTTAGACCAATATGATCGATAGATCTGGGACAGGGAACCAGTCTAATATGATCGATAGATCTGCAATCGCGACCCTCGAGACTGTTTGCAACCTTTTGCCGCGTTGGAACGTGGTTGCAACATGATCTCGAGCGTAATACACTGACCGCCAAATTGAACGTGAAAGTAGACGCGCGTAAATGACGTCACCAAAACAATTCAATCCTTTAGCTAACGTTATAATTCAAGTGAAATATTCTGTCAATGATCGGTAAATCACATCAATTATTTTATCTGGTAAAATTTTGTTACATTTACGAGGATACAATCGACTTTTGAACGCTGTTTGTTTCAAATATTTTTCTGGCGTAGATTTAAATAGTTGTTTGGTCAGCGCCCGTTGTCGCGACCGCACTACCGTTGTTATACTTGCGTAGAGATATGGGCAGGATCGGCTCATGCCGGTGTAACGTAGTAAAGTGACCCCCATAGTAAACTGACCCCCCGGTCACTATTCTATATAGAATACTGACCCCTTTCTATAAAATACTGACCCCCATGTAAAATAACGACCCCCCTGATTTCATCTATAGAATACTGACCCCCACCTAGCTTATTGCTTATATAGCATACACTACATGTATATCATCACATCCGTATTATTATGCTCCCCGAAAAGAGTTTCGCGGAGCATTTAGTCGCCGTGCTATGTCTCCGTCCATCTATCCGTCCGTCTATCTATCTGTCCGTCCGTCCGTTTACAGTCACATCTCAGCAACCTTTAGGCCAAAATCAATGAAGCTTCACAAGTGTAATCCCTGAAATACTTTTTGAGTCTGTTTTCTCGTGTTTTTTTATTGTTGTTGTTGTTGTTGTTGTTGTTTCAGTTTGAGGCTGCGTCTCATAAAAAGGGGCCTTAATGTAGAAATTAGTGTTTCTCTAATTTCTCTTCATTCGATGACCAGAATTCAGTGAAATTTTGTTCTTCGGTGATCAATGCGATGTTCTGTAGGTCATTTTATTAACGATTCATGTACAAAAATCCTGTCATGTGAAAAGGGGACTAAATGTAGGCTATAACATTGCGTCTAGAGTCTGCCCAAAGCAAAATCTTCTCTATTCTTGCACCAAATTGGACGAAACTTAAATTCGAACTTCATGAAATTCTGTCAAGAACCTTTTCTCTCGGTTTCTTAGTTTGATGCTGTACGTGTTATGGGAAAAGGGGCTTTATTGTAGAAGTGTTTTCTCATATTTCTTTTAATCTAGATAGAATTAAATGACATTTTATATTTGAGTAAGTATTCAGATTACACTACACACTATTAACGGCTTTTGTTTGTTGTTGTTGTTGTTGTTGTTATTATCATCGGTTGTTTTTTTTTTACTTGATTGCATCATTTATTTTCTTCTGCGTCTGACGTTTGATAGCCTTTATTCATATCTCGGTGACATTGTCCTAAAAAACTAGACTTTGGGTAACTCTTAGTAGTCAAAATGATGAAACTTGGTGGTGTCTGCATCATTTACGGAAACAGTCTTTATGATTAGCTTTTTAAGGGACAATGCTCCAGTTTTTCGGAACACTCGGTCATTGCTGTAGAAAATTAAATGTTTCGTACCATATATGTTTCGCTACCATATTTCCAATAATAGTGTCTATAACACGTCATTACAATTTATCATTTTCGAAGGTGAAAGCGTATTTATTATGCGAAACTGATTTCCTCAAGATGGAAATCTATTTATTGGGCAAGACAGTTGTAAGTGTGTTTGCAGGTACAACTGTTTTTGCGTCGTTTTATGCATGTGTACCTGATCAAAATTGCTGTTATTCACTAATAAGTGCGATGACCTTTTCTTTCTGCATTACCACCAGGACATGTTGCTTAATACAATAAGGGAGTTCTATCAAATTCTGTTATGTAGAACTTAAAACATTTCCAAACATATGCATTTTTTTTCATAAAACACTTCAGCTTCGTTGATCTAACTGAACAAGTGAGCATGCTGTTTTATACATGTTCGCGTTTATAATAACACTGATTATTTTGGATTTTCTGTTCTTATTAAATTTTCTGTTCTTATTAAATGTAAGACGTTACTTTAAATCCATTTTCGGGATTAAACGATGATAATACAGCATTTATAATAGCATTTTAATGACCTTGGAAAAGTGCAAGAAATTGTGCATTTTTTCGCCGTAGGGGTGTGTGATACGAATGCCTATATAATTCAAACAAGATCGATAACCAGCCATTTTCCTTTTATTTTTCAATTGGTAATATAACAAGATATTTCAACATACAAAATATAAATAAATTCTATTATTGGGGAAAATTGAGGAAACTGACGCATCCCCTCTTAAGAACCGCTCGGTCAACACAACGCCTTTAAATTTTTCCAAAAACGAGATACGAGGTTTTGCATTGCTTTTTCATGACAGACACATGCGAATATATGTCCTAGTTTTCGGATTAAACCGTTTCGCAAATCGTTGAAGTTTATTTGATTGGTCAGGAAGATTACCCCTTACTGGTGCCTGTCAGATTTACTGTCAAGTCAACACAGGATTTTAATCAGATTGAGAAGCCTAGATAACTATTTCGTTATTTGAAGTGACTAAATGGTAACATAACCACTCCAATATACAACCACCAGGTAGGAAAATGCGTATGGCAGACACAAATACAAAACTCTTGTAGGTTTCGAACTCACAACGCTGAGGGACAAGTGATTTTCGGTCAGAAACCTTTTAAACTCATTTGTCCTTTCCACACAAATATACATCGGTAGTAGGTCGCAATCCACGTACACGAATAAGAACCAGTACATATGCCCCGAGACCGAATACCTCAGTTAGTAACGTCGGGGGTTTGCCAATCAATGGGTCGTCAGTTCGAACCTGACTCGGCATGTATCCATTCTGAAATTTGACAAAAGTCAGTTGTCCCTCACCAATGTGTGTAAATCGTCTATGAGAGAGCAGACGGAGGCTCTGTTTGTATTTGGTGGCAGTACGGGTGCGAGAAATACCAAGAATCCATATTAGGTGCTCCAGCCGCTGCAATATGACCATTGCAGTTGAAAACTCCAATAAATCAAATCAATTCAGATGCGGTGGAAGCGTCTAACCAGTCAGTTTGAATCGGTTTCGCCCAATAATGAATGAAAAGTTGTGGTCAAAACACTAGATGTATGTGCGGACAGACGCATGCACGGACGAGAGCCATTGCACCTCTCCGATGCCTATCGATGGAGATAATTATGTTGTACGGGTACCATAGTTTTGTTTATATTAGAGTAGGACGTTTGGTGTGTATGTGGGGAAGGGGGTCAATATTTTATGGGGGGTCACAATTCTACGTGAGGGGTCACTTTTCTACGTGTGGGGAGGTCATAATACTATGACCCCCCCGGTCATAATATTATGACCGGGGGTCAGTATTCTATATAGAATAGTGACCGGGGGGTCAGTTTACTATGGGGGTCACTTTACTACGTTACACCGGCAACTGTAATACATTCGAGGGGATCTTGAGTAACGATAAGATCCGAGAATATTCGAATGATAGATCTGGGACAGGGAACCAGTCTATGAACCGACCATGACATTTTGTGTATTGCTGACCCCATTTTAAACCCATTTTTCACTCAATACACATTTAATACATGTTTTATCTGATGTACAAATGCTATTTTTAGATTTCTAAAGTCTACATGTGTACTAAATGACATAATGGACAAGAAGTTTCTTAGAGGTAAAATTTAAAAGTCTGTGTGGTAATTGTCATTGAAATGAGCTTGTAAACTCTGGAATCATGAACAGATGAGTGAGATTTAGTGAAAAAATGGACATTAGGAAGGAAGTTGATTGTGAATCAGGTAATCCAACAGCTTTTTATTTCTAAATTTTATAGGCATATGCATTTCACCATAAATATTCTATCTTACCCTGCAGCCTGCATTTGATATTGGAAATGATCTGTCAGTGAAAAATGACTTGGGGAAACTGTCTGAAAAATTTAGGGTTAAATAGGTCCATGACTTTATGTCAAAACATTGATGGAAACATTAATAGAATTAGATCTAGCAGAATGTTCATCTTTTCCTGCAACCTTTCCCTGGTATTTTTGTGCAAGTTTAAAATCAAAATGTCTTAAATGTCAGTTTAAAATGTGTTGTTTTTCTAAAGATTAGTTAATAGTAGATCTAGGCAACTTTATATTTCAATGCAGATTCCTACTGCAAATAAAACAACAAAATTTGATTGTTACAAGGGCTACTCAATACTTAAAACAATGGGTCATTTTAGATTTCAATGTCTCTATTAAGTAAAGTACCCATGACCCAGATCTTTCCCACTCTCTGAAATTATATTTATGCCCCCTTTCGAAGAAAATGGGGGTATATTGTTTTGCAAGTGTCGGTCGGTCGGTCGGTTGGAAGGTCGGTCGGTCGGTCGGAAGGTCGGTCAGTCGGAAGGTCGGTCGGTCGGTCGGTCGGTCGGTCGGTCCGTATGTCGGTCGGTCTGTCCGTAGACCAAACCTTGTCCGGAGCATAACTCGAAAAGTATTACAGGTAGAATTATGAAACTTCATAGGTGGATAGATCTCATTATAGAGAGGTGCAGTGCATAAGAACCGTAACTCTGCCGATCAAATTTTTTGAGTTATTGCCCTTTGTTGATTTTATAACTTGATTCTTGTCCGGAGCATAACTCAAAAAGTATGTAAGGTACAATCATGAAACTTTACAGGTGGATAGATCTCATTATGGAGAGGTGCAGTGCACAAGAACCGTAACTCTGCTGATCAATTTTTTTGAGTTATTGCCCTTTGTTGATTTTCAAACTTGATTCTTGTCCGGAGCATAACTCAAAAACTATGTTAGGTAGAATCATGAAACTTTACAGGTGAATAGATCTGACTATGGAGAGGTGCAGTGCACAAGAACCGTAACTCTGCTGATCATATTTTTTGAGTTATTGCCCTTTGTTGATTTTATATCTTGATTATTGTCCGGAGCATAAGTCAAAAAGTATGTAAGGTAGAATCATGAAACTTTACAGGTGAATAGATTTCATTATGGAGAGGTGCAGTGCATAAGAACCGTAACTCTGCCAATCAAATTTTTTGAGTTATTGCCCTTTGTTGATTTTATAACTTGATTCTTGTCCGGAGCACAACTCAAAAAATATGTAAGGTACAATCATGAAAGTTTACAGGTGGATAGATCTCATTATGGAGAGGTGCAGTGCATAAGAACCGTAACTCTGCTGATAATTTTTTTGAGTTATTGCCCTTTGTTGATTTTCAAACTTGATTCTTGTCCGGAGCATAACTCAAAAACTATGTTAGGTAGAATCATGAAACTTTACAGGTGAATAGATATCAATATGGAGAGATGCAGTGCACAAAAACCGTAACTCTGCTGATCATATTTTTGGAGTTATTGCCCTTTGTTGATTTTCAAACTTTATTATTGTCCGGAGCATAACTCAAAAGGTATGTAAGGTAGAATCATGAAACTTAACAGGTGGATAGATAAGAATTGTAACTCTTCTGATCAAATTTTTTGAGTTATTGCCCTTTGTTGATTTAATAACTTGATTCTTGTCCGGAGCACAACTCAAAAAATATGTAAGGTAGAATTATGAAACTTTACAGGTGAATAGATTTCATTATGGAGAGGTGCAGTGCACAAGAACCGTAACTCTGCCAATCAAATTCTTTGATTTATTGCCCTTTGTTGATTTTACACTTAATTCTTAATTTTGCCTATATCTCATGTCCTTTTACACATACAGCCTTGATATATCACACATAGATACCTCCTATCAACATCGTTCACATTTAACAATGACCTTGGACCTTGTGACCTTGACCTTGGAGTTTGACCTACTTTAAAAAATATTAAACTGGGCCTATATCTCATGAGCTTTTACAAATACAGCCTTGATATTTCACACATGGACACATCTTGCCAAGACCTTTCACGATTGACCATGACCTTGGACTTTGTGACCTTGACCTTGGAGTTTGACCTACTTTTAAAAAACTTTAACCTGGCCGATATATCATGTCCTTTTACACATACAGCCTTGATATTTGACACATGGAAACCTCTGACCAAGACCTATCACATATGACTATGACCTTGGACCATGTGGCCTTGACCTTGAAGTTTGACCTACTTTTAAAAAAAATAAACTGGGCCTATTTCTCATGTGCTATTACACATACAGCCTTGATATTTCACACATGGACACATCCTACCAAGACCTTTCACATTTGACCATGACCTTGGATCTTGTGACCTTGACCTTGGACTTTGACCTACTTTTAAAAAAAACTTTAACCTAGCCGATATATTATGTCCTTTTACACATACAGCCTTGATATTTGACACATGGACACCTACGACCAAGACCTTTCACATTTGACCATGACCTTGGACCTTGTGACCTTGACCTTGGTGTTTGATCTACTTTTATAATACATTAACCTGGCCTATATTTCATGTCATTTTACATATACTGCCTTGATATTTCACACATGGTCACTTCCAACCAAGACATTTCACTTTTGACCATGAGCTTGGACCTTGACCTTGGAGTTTGACCTACTTTTAAAAAACTTAAACTAGGCCTATATCTCATGTCCTGTTATCTATACAGTATCAATATTTTACACATGGACACCTACCAAGACCTTGCACATTTGACCATGACCTTGGCCTGTGTGACCTTGAGCTTTGATTTTTACATACTTTTAGAAATCTTAAACCTAGCCTTTATCTTATGTCCTATTACACCTACAACCTTGATACTTCACACATAGACACCTCCTACCAAGACCTTTCACATTTGACCATGACCTTGAATATTGCAACCTTGACCTTGGAGTTTGACCTACTTTAAAAAAGACTGAAACCAGGCATATATAGTATGTCCTTTTACACCTACAGCCTTGATATTTCACACATGGACACCTCCAACCAAGACCTTTCACATTTGACCATGACCTTAACCTTGGCATTTGGCCTACTTTTAAAAACTTTAACCTGGCCTATGTTTTATTTTACTTTTACATATACAGATTTGATATTTCACACATAGACACCTCCTACCAAGACCTTTCATATTTGACCATGACCTTGGACCTTGTTAACTTGACCTTGGACTTTGACCTACATCAAATGTAGGCCCTTGAGGGGGCATATATGTTTTACAAACATCTCTTGTCTATGTTTTCTCCTATTTCCCCAATGCTTTCTTAGCCAAAATAAAAAAAAACTGTTTTGCCATTTTCATCCACTCTCAATTTGGGATTGTTTACAAATTGTGTTGTCTGAGATACTGTTCAACATTTTAATTATGAGGCATATATGTGCATTTTCTTCTTTCCTAGTGAATCTTTTACTTACATTTGGAATTTTAAACATGAAATTCAAGATTTAGGGATGATTTATTTGAATTATTGCTCTAAATAGACTTTTCAATTGAAACATCATGGTCAATTTCTCTGTGTGTGCATTATATGTTGGTGTAGGCCTACATGTACATGTATTTGCATAAAAAAATATTATTTTTGCTGTCTTTTAAATTCCCAAGCACAGTTCAATTTCTGACTGCATGTTTCAAGTTCAAGTTTCTTTATTGTATGAGACAAAATTGCCATAGATCTTATACATGTTTTTACAAATTACATGTACATTTATCCAAATAAACTAATGTGCATCAGGGCTAGAATTACCTTAAAAAATGACTAGCAATATTTTGCTAGTGACTTTTGAAATCACTAGCAAAAAGGCAAATTAACTCGCAATTTTGTTTTTATTTTAGAAATTAAAGTTAAATATGGTGGATATAGTTGTTCTTTCAAAGGAAATGCATGAAAGCTGGTACAGTTAGTAAATATTTGGAAGTTGGCTGCATTGATTTAACTTGTGGGTGGGGATTATTTTTCCACTAGCCAAAAAAATCTAGTGTCAGATAGAATCACTAGCGATTCTTAATTTTAACAAGCAAATTGCTAGTATGCTAGTGGAAATTCGAGCACTGGTGCATGCAAGTTTATGTAATCTAAAGCCTGTCAATATTTTATAATGATACTTTAGTTTATTTTCATGCATATTTATTTCAATTCAAAGTGAACTGCTTATTTAAGAAAAGTAATTTACCACAAAGACATTTTCAATTTTTGTTAAAGAATGACAAATGATAACAATTATTTTCCCTTAATATTTGTAACCACAGAACAAGACTTAGTGTTGTTTGGCACTAAACATGAAATGATGTCCATTGTTCTTTTAAACATTTTGATCCGTATGACACATAGGAATTTGTGTTTAATAACACAATAATATTGAGACAAAGGGAGAATTATGCTGGTACCCAATAAAAAAAATTCTGCTTTGTTGAACAATGTTTTTCCCAAGCTTTCTCTGACAATTTATTGTGTCCTGTTTGAGTAAATGCATATATAGACAGTATACTATATCCCTGTAAGACTAGAAATTTCTTTTTTGTGTTGGCTTGATAAAGATCTAATCACATTGACATTGGCGGATCCAGAGGGATTTTGGGGAGGAGGGGTTCAAACAGATCCCATCTTAAGCCTGATTATTTCATTTTCATGTAGAAATCCAGTCAATATTGTGTAATACCAGGTAAACATTCACCCATTTGTATGCCCAACCCCCTCACAGGAATTCGGGATTAGCCACAGATTGGAACTTGAAGCGTCGCGTATGAATATATGTATACCGGAAGTGCCGAATAAAGATAAGTTTATTAGGTTACCCCTTTATTAGGTCAATGTTATGAATGGAAACGGGATAAAATAATATATCGTCGCTTTTCAACGAAAACCTCGTAACTGCAGCTTAGATTAAGCTGCAGTTACGAGGTTTTCTATGAAAAGCATCGATATCATGATATGACTTATAGTGAATTCAGAAATAGGTTTTGGTGTGTAGAAAAATATTGACAGATGATGATTCAATAATGCCTGAATAATAAATTTTGTTAAATCATTTAGGCCTACCAATCCTTAAATAGGAAAGTCTTCGAAAACCAGAAAAGCACACCGAAATTCTCACAACTTAAGCCTTTACCCATTTCCACACATTTCACTTTTTGATGCCCTTCAAAAAAGTGGCTTTGGAAAATAGAGAAATTGCTTCTGACTAGCAATGTCTTCATTTTCCTCAATGTTTTTTTATCCAGAAAGTCCAAAAAAAGGGTTGAAAAAGTACTAGGAACTGTGAATCGCAACACATTTGAGTATGGTCAAGTCTAAAATTTTGCCATGTGGTAATGAGTAACAAGCTGCAGTTATGGTTTTTTTTGTTACTTCACCCGAGCACAAAGTGCTCAAGGTGAGCTATTGTGATCTAGCTGTGTCCGGCATACGTCGTCCGTCGTGCGTCGTCCGTCAACAACTCATTTTTGCTCAGGAATTTTATTTCCATCAGCCCTCGGACAAGTTTGAAAATGGGTCATTTGGGGGCCAAAAACTAGGTCACGGGGTCAAATCTTAGAAAAACCTTGTGTGCATCCTAGAGGTCACTTTTTTGTCCAATCAACCTGAAAATTCATCGAAATAACTGCCTTGATAAAATCTCGGACAAGTTCGAAATTGGGTCATCTGGGGTCATAAACTTGTTCACGAAGTCAAATCTTGGTAAAACTTGTGTGCACTCTAGAAGCCACAGCTTTTGCCCAATCAACCTGAAAATTGATCAGAATAATTGTCCTAATAAAATCTCGGAAAAGTTCGAAATAGGGTCATCTGGGGTCATAAACTAGGCCACAAGGTCAAATCTTAGTAAAACCTCGTGTGCACTCTAGAGGTCACATTTTTTGCCCAATCAACCTGATAATTGGTCAGAATGATTGTCTGGATCAATTTTCGGACAAGTTTGAAATTGGGTCATCTTGGGTCATAAACTAGTTTACGATGTGAACTCTTAGTAAAGCCTTGTGTGCAATGTAGAAGTCACATTTTTTGTCCAATCAACCTGAAAATTGTACAGAATGGTTGTCTTGATAAAATTTCGAACGAGTTTGAAATTGGGCCATCTGGGGTCATAAACTAGGTCACAAGGTCAAATCTTAGTAAGACTGTGTGCACTCTAGAAGCCACATTTTTTGCCCAGTCAACCTGAAAATTAATCAGAATAATTGTCGTGATAAAATCTCGGTAACGTTTGAAATTGAATCATCTTGGGTCATAAACTAGGTCGTTAAGTCAAATCCTAGTAAAACATGGTGTGCACTCTAGAGGTCTCATTTTTTGCCCAATAAACCTGAAAATTGGTCTGAACGGTTGTCTTGATCAATTCTCTGACAAGTTCAAATTGGGCCATCTTGTGTCATAAACTAGGTCACAAGGTTAAATCTTAGTAAAACCTTGTGTATACTGTAGTGGTATTATTTTTTGCCCAATGAACATTAAAATTGATTGGATTGTATGGCGTTTTTCATCCCACTCAACAGCTAAGGTCATACGTAGAAGGGACTTTGGTTTTAAGTCTCATCCGAAAGACTGGAGATGCAGGGGATCGACAGGGGATCGAACCAGTGGCCACTGTGTTTCAAGTCCAATGTGTTACCACTGCACCACCTCTGCCCTCTGAAAATTGGTAAAGATAACTATTTTGATGAATCTTGGACAAGTTCGAAATTGGGTCATCTGAGGTCATAAAATAGGTCATGGTGTCAAAACTTGGTTGTGCACTTTGGAGGTTACAAAATTTGCCCAATTAACCTTAAATTGATTCAGAATGATTGTCCGGAACTTACTCAGAATTTTTGTTTGCATTATATCTGACAAAAATGAATATTTGTCACAATTGGAGTTGTGAGATAGGTATCTAGGTCAAAATATTAGTAAAACTATTGCATTTAGAGGCTAGCTACATCATATACAGATAGTTATTATCTCAGGTGAGTGCTTCAGGGCCAATGGCCCTCTTGTTTATGAAAACGACGACATACTTGCACTTACAGTTATGTGTTTTTTATAAAAAAAAATGACGGCATAGTTTCAAGGATTTTCTCTTATCAAAGTGACATTTTACAGATTCTTAAATACATATTTTTGACTTTTATTTTTGCCTGAAAGAGCATTATTTTCTCACGAAAATCCTGAAAATTTCGAGCCAAAGGATTGCGCAGTTCTTGAAAAATATTTTTGTGTTGAAATGAATCTAAATTACTTGGAGAGCAGTTCAGATTTATATGGAATTTGTCATTTCTATCTTAATAAAAAAAACGCTGATAGCATTTATATGTATTAGAATAATGTATTTTGGCATCAAGACATAGGCCTACTTTAAAAATGAAATTGGAATTTTACATCCCTGTTAAACGCGAATCTTTTCATTGAAAAGTCATGAAAAGGCGACGCCCTACTGTCCCGAATCATTGCAGACTTTATATTGAGGTTTTATAAAAATCGACGACCTAGTTCGAATAATTGACTTTTATTTGAAGGGACATTAGTATCCCCAGGCCTAAATCCACAGAAGTTAGCTTTTAGCATGTTGTCGCACCGTTTAGACAGAATACAAGATTCGTACATTAAATGACATAAATCGATATTTATGCAGCGGTGTAAAAGTATGTATACCTCACGATAAATGACCTGGCAGAGCAGCCCATGCTTATCGAATGGAGTGCTCTGCCAGGTCAATTCTCGTCCGCTATAAAATATATTTTATTTAAGGTAGCAGACCCATAATGAAAAACAACACTTTCTAGCCATACCACGGCGGATAACCCACGTGACCTTTGGGAAGCGTTAACACCGAAAAAATCGTCCGCTTCAAGCTATGATTTGTTTCTCAGCTTATACTCTACTGATTTTGACGAGATAAAGTGCACGGAACGCGCATTTGAGAGGGCTATTCCCGTTTGTAACTCACTCTGTTCGGAATCCCGTGGTTTCTTCAAACATTCAAGCGAAAGTTTTCTTCGGTGCATATGAACGCTTCCCACTTTCGCTTTGCACTTACAAACACTTTGGCTCGAATGTTTGAAGAAACCACTTGGTTTGGAGCAGAGTCAGTTAGAGCCGACAATAGCCCTCTCAAAGGCGCGTTCCGTGCACTTTATCTCATAAAAATGAATAGGGTATAAGCTGAGAAATTAAACAAAACATACCTTGAAGCGGACGATTTTTTCGGTTTTAACGCTTCCCAAAAGTCACGTGGGTTACCCACCGTGCATACGAAATGCATCAAATTACACACAATTGTAAATACACTTCACATAGGTTGATTCACCATGCCGGATTTCAAGATCATGCTTCAAGAAGAAAATAATTTACAAATATCATTTACTCTATATTCATAATAATATGCAAGTGAGGTAATTTGAACATTTTTGTCAAATATTTTCATAATTCAAAATTCTAAACGGTTCAAAATGGTTTTGTTTATATTTGGAATGGAACTGTAACACAGTTTAGGAATTACTGGCATTTTTCAAAATGTTATTTTTTTCTTTTTTTTTTTTTTTTTTTTTTTTTTTGCATTATGAATCTTCTACCTTGAAGCGGGCAATCGCATTTACGAAAGGATGTGATATTGACATAGCTGAAATTTTGCACAGAGAAAAACTAAAGGCCATATTTTGATTATGTTTAGTTATTTTTACAGCAAATTACCCCGAAAATAAGTAAGTAACTATAAAAATGTATCTTTAAACGCGACTCCTTTCATAAGATAAATCATGAAAAGGCGACGCCTTACATTCGGCGGTGGAAAGTTCCACCGCCGAATGATTTTGACGTCGCCTGAATAATTCGTTAATGACGACGTGCGAATCTCATTAGGGGTTTTCTACCTTAAACGCGACTCTTCTCCTAAAAAGATATCATGAGGAAAAAACGACCTACCTCCCCTAGCATATGTAGTGTAGCAAGATGTTGAACAAGGCATTGTATAATTCGTATGTCGAACCCATCCAAAGAAACATTGAATATCCTTTCCAACAATGGGTGCTGTGTTAAAAGATATAAAACATTAACCCATTACTACACATTAACGCCTTTTGACTCCCCAAAATGAAAAAAAAAGAAATGCTTTAGAAAACATTCTGGAAAATAAAGAAATTGCTTGTGACAAGCAATTTCTTCATTTTCCACAATGTTTTCTAACCCAAAATGGAAAGATGTTTAAAGTTTCACCAACTTGAAATTGACGTCTGCAACTTCTTTGAATTTGGACCAGCTCAAAATTTTGCTGTTTTGGAAAGGGTTAGCCTCATTTTTTGTGATCGTGGACTGGCATCGCTCTTTTTTCCGCTCGTGTTTTTTAAAACATAATATTTTAGCTTGTTTTATGCTGCAGTTACAAGTTTTAGTTGAAAAACAGCAAATTGCTTCTTTTCATCGAAAAGCCTCGTAACTGCAGCTTTTAAAAGCTTGCATAAAGCTGCAGTTGCGATTTTTTTCCTTGAAAAACAGAAAATTATGTTAAAATCGGATGAGTCGAACTCCGTAAATCTCGAGGTAAAATGGCGGTCTCCTACGATTTCGACATAACGAGTGTCAACCAAACCGTTTATCTGTATTAGCAGAGTCACGGTGGGTAATCACGTAATACCTTAAGTTCAGAAAATCTTCAATAATTTCGTTAATACGGGGCTATTTGAATTCGGCGGAGGAGGACAGACGTCAAGCATTAGAATGACATGGTGCATTTTTTTGGAAAATGAGCTGATAAATAAGTTCTTGAAGATCAATCAAAATTTTTGTTGGTCTTCAATAACATTTTCATCATTTGATTTTTCAAAAATCCAACACATTCAAATTGTTTTTTTGTTAGTTTTTCACCTTCTCTGCTTCAAGCCGAATTCTAATTGCTCAAGTATGAACAAAAGTATTAATGATTTTCTGAAATTCTGAGTCACGAGATTATCCCCCGCGAGAGCGACAGCAGTCTAGATTTCCCGCGAAGAGAGATTTTTCACTCGTTCCTGTTTTGAGATGTAAAGGACATACAAGATAATGGATTTAAAAAACGAATTTTTATAGTTTAAGTTTTCAACTAAATCTAAAAATGAAATAATCGTAAATAAATCATCAAGTAAAAAGTACCTGCAAAAGCCGCTAAAAATACGGAAATCACGACAATATATATCCAAGTCTTCATTTCGACAGCTTAACGAAAGAAATGAAAATAAAAATTAAATAAGTCCAGTCCGAGTTAAGGAAAAGGTGGAGTAAATACAATCTAAATTTCTTATTTAAAATCTAAACCCTATGTTGTGGGTACTCATTTGAATCGTCTCATTGAGACGATTTAAATGAGTACCAACAACGTAGGGTTTTGAAAAGCATTGAAAGATATTTTACATTTTTGAATTTTAAAAGCTATTCGCAGCTCGTATCTGTAGCTAGAACTCTGACTCAAGTTATCATGGTACTCGTGTATGTCATCACATTTCTAGAAAAACCCTCGTAACTACACTTTATTTAAATCATAGTTACGAGGTTTTGGATGTAAATGAGCAAAGTAAAAGATTAAAATTATAAACATAATATGTCTTTTAAGTACGGCGACTAAAGTCAATGTTAAGCCGTCTAGAGAAGGCCAACAATTCCGCTAAAATTGAAAAAAGAATAAAACGGTAGAGTAAATAGATAAAAAAAATATCGTCGGTGTAAATGCAAAAACTCGTATGTCGATTCCTGCGATTTTATAAATACAAACTTATGTGCCCACTTAAAGACAATTCTCGCAGGCAGGTTTTGAGATACCTTTACTGATCAGTATTAATGACAAATCATTTGTGAACTATGTACAAATTTCAAGTAAAACATTTCAGTTATGGAAAAGCTATTACACTTTTTTACCCCCCCCCCCTTTAAAATTTCCCAGAAACGAGATACGAGGTTTTGCATTCACAACGACGATATGTAGATAATCATGCGTAAGAAAGATTCGGAGAAAAATAAACAAACACTCCACCAGAAACCTCTTTGGAAATTGTTATGAAAAAAGATGATTGTCTTGTTATTTGAAAACGATTGATTTTGAATGAGGTTTAACTTTATTTTAACACGGTGGTTAATCCACGTGACTTTTGGGAAGCGTTAACACCGAAAAAATCGTCCGCTTCAATGTATGTTTTGTTTAATTTCTCAGCTAATACTCTACTGATTTTGACGAGATAAAGTGCACGGAACGCGCAATTGAGAGGGCTATCCCCGATTGTAACTCACTCTGCTCGTAATCCCGTGGTTTCTTCAAACATTCAAGCGAAAGTTATTTTCGGTGCATGTGAACGCTTCCCACTTTCGTTTTGCACTTACAAACACTTTGGCTCGAATGTTTGAAGAAACCATTGGATTTGGAGCAGAGTGAGTTAGGGCCGGGAATACGTTAAAACTTAGTCTTGTTTGTTAAAGGGACCCATGCTAGGTTGTAAAATATAAACTTCAATCAGGTGGAAATATTTTCAAGAAACATCGTGTGGATTAGTCAACTTGTATGGTAAATCATTCTAGACACTCTTAACCCGTTACCAAACGACAAAATTTCTAACTTGTCTAAATCCAAAGATGCTGCAGACGAAAATGTGAATTGAATAAAATTTCACATTCTTTGATCTTTCTTGGTAGAAAAAAATGTGGGAAATGAAGGAATTGCTTGTTAAAAGCAATTTCTTTATTTTCCAAAACGTTTTTCAAAGCCATTATCTTGTAGAGAGTAAAAATGAGTCATTGTGTGGTAATGGGTTAACAAAGTCTGGTCCAAACTGTACCTACCCGCATTTTCTATTTATAAAGCAACATTTAAAGAAAACTGGGGCCAGTTTAATCAAAATATTTAAGACGTATTTTTGACTCACCGATGTCTTACGACACGTTTAGAGGAAGAATCACGTATCGCCTATCAACCAAAAACTATTATACATATTATATGTAATTTGCGATTGCTGTTTTAACCGTTTTTGTAAGTCGCCGGTAAGTCAAAAATACGTCTTAAATATTTTGATGAAACAGGGGCCTGGATCTTGATAGATAGTGAAGTATCAAGTTCTAGGATTCTATCATGGAAACCTTTTAAAGTATTTAAAACTTAATACCGGTTTTGGCCGTCCCTAGTGTAAAATAATTTTGAAAACATTGAGCTAAATGAAGAAAATGCTGATGATCAGCACTATCTCCTTTTGTATCAATATTTTCATGTTATGCATGTACACCATATTATCACTATATTGATATAGAGCAACATTTGCATTAACACATGTACATTGATTTGTGTCTAACAAATTTATATCTAATTTTCATCTTTAAATTTAAAGTTTGTTCTGGACACAACTGATGCTTACACAAGGTAGCCCATAGTTAGATCACAGCCTGTGTATAATTGCCTTCAATATGAAACATTTCATTCAATAAACTTAATGCTTGAAAAATTTAGGCAATTAATTGACTAGACAATAGCTTATTGCCTAGGCATTAAGCTTATTGCCTGAGTTTACTTACTGCCGCTAACATAATATGTTAGGCAACAGACTATATTTGGGATGAAACATTTCAGGCAGTAAGATTAATACCTGAAATTTTTAAGCAATAACTAATTGACTGGGCAATAGCATATTGCCTAAGCATAAAGCTTATTGCCTGAGTTTACTTATTGACGCTAACATATGTTAGGCACTAGACTAAATTTGGGATGAAACATTTCAGACAATAAGATTAATGAGCAATAACTAATTGACTGGGCAATAGCTTATTGCCAAGGCATAAAAGTTGTTGCCTGATTTTACTTATTGCCGCTAACATATATACCATCTCATTCATTTGAAAAAAAATGGGACAGACCTGAGCCGCGTTCTTTAGAGCGAGATTCCTTGAGATATCTTGAGATTTCTTAAGATGTTTAAGGATAAAGCGCTCTTTTGACCAAGATTTTTAAGACGATCACTGCGAGCCGCCATTGCTCTATACTTCTTTCGTAAACCCTCGGTAAATTCTGTAGAATCTATATGGAAGAGAGTTGTTCCGAATGATTCATAAACCGCGAAGTTCCGAAAGTTCCATAATTCATACAAATAACGTCATGATGACGTCATTTGTATGAAGTATGGAACATTCGGAACACTTCGCTTATAATCTCGGTCTCGAAGACGCTGTATCAAAAACATCTTTAGAAATCTTAAAAAATCTCGCTCTAAAGAACGCGCCTCAGATTTCTGTCGCTTTGGAAAGGGTTAGGCTATAAATAATGTAATATAAAATGCTCGAGACTGAAATCTTTTTACGTAGTTTTTTTTTTTTTTTTTTTTTTTTTTTTTTTCAAAGTGTTCCATGGCTATCTCGAATCTGTTGACAATCGGAGTAACTTTTGGAAAGGTTAAGAATACCATTTTTACCCTGTCCAAAACAAATGATGGGTTTGACGTCTCCAATAAATAGCGTCTCGGAAAAAAAATGAGAGAAAAGATGCAAACAATATGAATTAGAGCAGTTTAGTATTTACGAACAGAGCACATTCTCTTTTCATTCCATTATGATAGAATGATGCTCTGTTCTCGCGGGGTCATTTCACGTCTAATCTCGGGGCCTTGGCGGGATTTCGGTATCCAATCGTTGGCTATACACAACAAAACAATTTAAAAATCTGATACAAACTTTCATTGGCTGACGCTTCAAATTACCGGCTTCAGCCAGAAATAGAAGCGACATAATGTATACGTAATCAAACAAGATAAAACTGAATGATTTTAATTCGATAATTCAAATGTTACAAATGTTACCGGCTTCAGCCAAGAACAGAAGCGACGTAATGTATATACGTAATGACCATGCAAGATAAAACTGAATGATTTTGATTCGATAATTCAAACGATGTGCTATAATTAGATTATGACGACCAAATAGGTTGTTGGTTTATCAAAAACTGCAGAGGTCATATTTGATGGTTAATCAATAGACCTCGGCTTTGGAGAGTATTTAGTATTGTGCCATTTGGGGTAAGATTAAAACTACATGTACATAGATGTTAGTCACATGAACTAGAAAAAATAAGAAAATAAAAACGGTAACAGTTGGTTTAACCCTTTCCCAAACGAGACCTTGTTTTTCTGTCCATTTTGGAAAAGGCTTGGGAAAACATTGAGACAAAAGAAGAAAATGCCGATGATCAGCATTAATTTTCTCCTTTTGACTATATGTTTCGGCGCTTTATTTTTAACAATTTTTACCGTAAGTAACATCCATTTTGTCATCTACAGCAGCTTCATAATTGGGATACTCTAACATTGTGTTGTTTAAGAATGGTTTAACCCATTACCACACATTTACTCTTTTTGACTCGTCAAAAGATAAAGGCTTTAGAAAACATTGTGGAAAATGAAGAAATTGCTTGTGACAAGCAATTTCTTCATTTCCCACAAAAATTTTCTACGTTGAAAGACCGAAATTTGTAAAATTTCATTCACTTTAAATTGTCGCCTGCAACGTCTTTGAATTTGGACCAGTCTAAAATTTTGTCGTTTGGGAAAGGTTTAAAGTCTTAAGTCTACGAACTAGTTCGTATTCAACCGACTCTTTCACTAGATGAAGTGCCTTGATGATAATGACAAAATCTACTTGACCCCATGTTTAAAGTCTACAGAGCAAAGTTCTGCTCTCTATAAGTTCAAAAGATGTTAAAAAGATGACAAAATAAATGTTGATTGAAAGTTGTGTGCAATATAGCCCTATTTTTTAGACTATAGACTTTAGACTGATAGATCATACTAGTCACAGAAGCCGAGTTCCTATCAGATACCATCCTCTAAATCAAGATTTTGGTTAAAAGAAAAAGGGGGTTTGGAAATTACATTTGATATCGAATATAGTCTGTAAAAATTGACCTGAACTCGATAAATATGTAATGAGTAATTGTGACACGGAATAAATAATACTCGCCAGCAGTCCTCACTCTCAAGCAGAGTCGATAGTTTTCTTAAAGGGGGGCCGGCTAGGCTGTCGAAAATGCAAATGGCACAATAATTACAAACCAGAAATTACGTATGAAATTACCAACCTGAAGGGGTAGATCACTTACGTCCATTTTTAGCACTCGTCAAGCTTTATCAAGTATTAAAATCCAAGTCAATTAATAACGTGCAGCCAGATTTTATTGTCCTTGTTTTTGTTTTGTAACGGGTACATATGCCCAACCTTCAAAAATCAATTTCGTCAGAGGTACGTCATCTGTGCTCAGCGAGATTCAACACACCCACTGTGTATAACCGTACAGTGAGCCAAACCGGAAGTGCCACCGACTGTACGCACAAAAATCACTAGTTCACCTCGATAAACAAATAGGGTCACGTTTTCATATCGAGATTTTTGAAAGCTCAGGAAACGAATCTAAACGCGGTTTTCGATGTTGATGAGCAAACTTAAACGTTGTTCAGCCTGGGTGATAATTTTTGTGATAGTAAGTATACTTTACCCATCAAACAGTAATTCCGGTTGCAAATCACTGACTTTTCATTTTCCCGACCCATCAAATTTGTGTTTCCAATGTCATTTTTCGTTACTGAGAGCATGAATTTTGATGAAACACGCACAGAAAGACAGGCAAATCTTTCTTCTTGAAGCCCTATGTCCCTGTTTTCGCCTAGTTATTATACACTCCTGAGTATTTAGCGAAGAATTACACCCCTGTCTTCCGACTGACTGTACGACTAGCGACAAGTGTACAGAATCACTAGTCACAACCTATCGTCAAACAACTGTTCGACTAGTGTCACCATAACAATGTATTGATGGGCTGGATTTCGTTACTCTAGTTGATTGCTTTGTAGTTTTGCGTTTATTTTTTTCTTAGGAAATGTAAGCAAAGGGTATGAGGCATTTGATTAACAGTCCTATACTTCATTTTAAGATGTGTTCTTTCTCCGTAAACCAGTAACCCTTTTGTTAATTGACGCTTTTTACATATACTCAATATGTACCTCACGAGAAATGACCTGGCAGATCAGCCCATGCTAATTGAATGGAAAGCTCTGCCAGGTAAATTCTCGTCCGCTATACATGTATCAAGCAGGTATTATGAGTATGAGTGATGGTCAGACACTATGTCTCTAGGTCAAATAATCTGAGTGATCTTCTTTCAAATAATCAGGTCAGTATTTTTCGGTAAAAAACGAAAGTGGATGGCGTTCACGTGCACGAATGTTAGAAGAAACCACTGGATTCGGCCAAAGTCGAGTTACAATCTGGAATGTCCCTCTCAAATGCACGTACGGCGAACTTTTTCTCGTCTTAATCCATGGAGTATAAGCTGCGAAATTAAACAATGTGAACTCTTCCCAAAAGTCACGTGTGTTATCCAAGTTGTTATTTAACATTAAGAGAATTAAGCAGTATTTTCCTCGCCTATAAAATTTGGGAAATGGGGGTACAATAGTTTCGCTCTGGCATAGCGACATGTTTAACATATTATGTCCGTGGAGGAGTGGTATCGAGAAGGACCAATCTAAGCTTTAAGAACTTGATTCCCAATCGATGTAAAATAAATACATAATTATGTAATACATTTTGTAAACATAATTATGATAATCCTGACTGTCTAAATTTATCTTGTTTCGTTTCAGCACAGATGAAGAATGACGTCTGAACACGGCTTTAAGTGTTATTTCTGCCCACATACATTTATACAACTTATCAAGAAATTGCTGATAATTGAAATAAGGTAGTCCAAGCCTAATGAGATTCATGCAACTTCAAAATTTTTCGAGCAACAGCATTAATATTTATTAAGTAATCGGAATTTATAAGTTCGACGTTGTAAACATTCCCCGGTGAAACGTTCCACAGCCACATGTTAACAACAATACCCAAATAATTCAAACGTCCCGTGAATCTCATTAGGGATGGATTACCTTAAGAATACATTGTATGTTGGTGATGTTGGCTGTACTTTGTTAGATGAATGGCTGTATTCGGATATTCTGCTTTGATGACTTATGGCTTTGCTGAGGTATGGTAGAATGATACATATCCGCTTTGCCAACTTATCAAGAAATTGCTGATAATTGAATTAAGGTTGTCCAACCCTAATGAGATTCATGCGACTTCGTTAACATTTCTTACCTAATCCGAACTTATATGTGTGACATCGTTAACATGAGGTGGTGGAACGTTGCACCCCTGCATTTAAACGACATTGCCGGAATAATTCTGATGTCACATGAATCTCATTAGGGATGGACTTCCTTAAGAACATGTTTGAAATGTTGACTTTACTTCGTCAGATGAATGGCTGTATTCTGGGATTCTGCTTTGATGGCTTATGGAATTGCCGACATATGGTAGAATGATAAAAGTATATGTCGGCTTTGCCAACTTATCAAGAAATTGCTCATAATTGCATTAAGGTAATCCATCCCAAATGAGATTCGAGCGCCTTCAAAATTTTTCGAGCGACGCCGATAACCTTTGTAACGTAATCCGAATTTATATGTGCGACATTGTTATTATTCCGCTGTGAAACGTCCCACAGCTGCATGTTAACGACATTGCAGGAATTACTCCTATGTTGCGTGAATCTCCTTAGGGATGGGCTGCCTTAAGAATATGTTGAAAATATCGACTGTACTTTGTCAGATGAATGGTTGTATTCTGATATTATGCTTTGATGGCTTATGGCTTTGCCGACGTATGGTAGAATGATACATGTCCACTTTGCCAACTTATCAAGAAATTGCTGATAATTGAATTAAGGTAGTCCATCCGTCATGATATTCATGCAACATCGTTTACATATGTTACCTTATCCGAACTTATATGTGTGACGTGGTTAACATACGGTGGTGGAATGTTGCACCGCCGCATGTTAACCACATTGACGGAATAATTCCTTTGTCGCGTGAATCTCATTAGGGATGGACTACCTTAAAAATATGTTGGAAGTATCGACTGTACTTTGTCAGATGAATGGCTGTATTCTGATATTCTGCTTTGATGGCTTATGGCTTTGCCGACGTATGGTAGAATGATACATGTCCGCTTTGCCAACTTATCAAGAAATTGCTGATAACTGAATCAAGGTAGACCACCCTTATTGGGAATCATGCTGCATTGGAATTTTTCGAGGGACATCGTTCAAATTTGTTACCTAATCCGAACTTATGCCTGCAACATTGTAAACATTCGGTGGTGGAACGTTCCACTGTCACATGTTAACGACATTGCCTGAATGATTCTGACGTCGCGTGAGTCTCATTAGGGATTGACTACCTTATGAACATATTGGAAATGTTGGATGTTCATTGTAAGATGAATGGCTGTATGCTGGCCAATTGTCTGTGAAAAGTATTTGACCCTTTACTAAATTCTTTATACATCTAACATGCCGTTAGGGGTCGCGAGCTGGAACCCCAGCTTGGCCAGTTTCCATTCTGACATTTGAAAAAAGTCATTTGTCACTCGCAAACTGGTGTCATCTATATGAGGGAGCAGCTGGAGGTTAAGTTTGGATTTTGTGATGGTAATGGTGAGAGAAATACCAGGAAACCATGGTTTGGTGCCCCAGCTGCTTTGATACGACCATAGCAGTTGAAAACGGCGTAAAACCCAATAAAATCAAAATCTAACATGCCCCCAGTTGATTAGGTAGTTTTAATCTGGTGTTAAATTTGGTCGTTTTTTTCTTTTATTGGCGATTTAATGCACGACACGACAAAAGAGATCAAACAAGTTTGTGATGTGTATAATTGAGGTATTCAGTCCAATCGCCGGTGAGATGTCGCCAACGCTTTACCGACTAAAAATGCCGCGGATTGGTTGTTTGATTTTGCTTGATCGGTTGCTGCTGTCATATGAACGCTCTGACGGTCCCGCAATGGGGTTTTTGGTAATATCGGGGAAATTTTCGGCGATTAATCGGAGATGCATAGTCGATTGATCGTAGCATTGGCCGACAGAAATAGCACTTTTTGTATGATCGGCGACTTGTCGGCCAATTTTCACAGCAAGTTAAAATCAACCGATCAATCAGTGGCATTTTGAATGTCTGAAGAAGTCGATGAAGCCTCGGTGACTACACATCGACTATTTGAAGGGATACTGTCGACTGTCTGACGGTGTACAGCTGACTTTTTACACATTGCTGAAGTGTCTGTCTCATTTTTGCAATCATCAGTGACCTATCGTTGACATCTCGCTGGGTCCCACTCAGATGCATTGCATATGCCCAACCAGTTTCATCCGATGACCTGCATACCAGCCTAATTGCAAAATAAAGGCAATAGCCACTGCCAAGGCGCGGCTGTAATGTGGCTGATAGGAAAACCGATCACTTAAAAACAAATCGACGTCAGTCTTACGTCAATATTTTCTACTGGTCTGACAGCAACAAAACGAGCGAAATCGCTGATAAAACGGCGCAACCAAATTTTATGTGATTTTTGCCTGGTAGAGTCACATAGGCATTGACGGTATGGGCATGTGTGCGGTTCTATGTTGTTTCTATGCTCAAACTACACTGTAGAAGTATACCAAGGTAGTCACTTGACTGAGGAATGGTTTGGTCGAGTAGTCACATAAAAGCGACGCCCCAGCGTTGGCGGCTAATCTGTTTGATACCGGCCGATTTAAGAAAGTCGGTGTTACATGAAATTGCCTGGAAGTTGAAACGTCGGCGATGTTTTAAATATTTAGTTAGAGCCCGTTAGATGTTCGGCAGAATCCCAACAGATTTTCAGCAGCTAGTCAATGAGACTTCACCGACTTTTTCAAAACAGAGAAAATTCAGCCGATTGATCGGTTGGTTTAAACTAGCAGAATATATTGACAGACACGCTGCCGATCATGAAAATATTCTGTTTTTGTTGGCTGATGCCTCTATCAATCAATGACATACCGCCAACTAATTTTCAATAATATCTCCGATTCTACTATAATATGCCAGTACCACATCTCTGGGTCGTCCGAACTTTTATGTGTCCCTTGAATACGCAAAGCAACACCTGCGCAGACACAAGGGCTGTGACATTAACTCCCCGGGCATGAAATCCCGGCTCACTTGACAAGGCATCTCAGATTAATTGCTGTTAATTTCCATTTCCATAATATGACAAAAACAACCATAAACATCACCTGCGTCAAATGACGTCACCAATAATGTCATTCGAATATTCCCGGATCTTATCGGTACTCAACCACGTTCCAAACGGCAAAAGGTTGCAAACAGTCTCGAGGGTCGCGATTGCAATAATGTCACTAAACCACCAATGTGTTTCCTACGCTGAAAACTAGATCATGGCAGAATTTACACAAAACTACACATTTCGAATGTGCGTTTTATTTTTATTTAGAGTGTTACAATGGAGATAATAACAAGTTTAGAGGTCTTTATTTGCCAAATAAAAACCTCTGTGCTCTGAACTGCATGTTAAGGCAAATACCTCGGCGCTGAGTGCCTCGGTTTTTACCTACACTGATGATGTAGTCCGTCGCACATCGGTTTTTATTTTGGCGGATAAAGACCTCTAAACTCGTTATTGTTTCATAACTAGAAATCGATCAACGAAAACCAACAGATCAAACAGCACTTGGCATTTCTTACGCAAATCAAAGAGAGAATTTGTCTAAATCGCACCCCAAAATGATCCCTAATGCAAATATCAATTTTCAAAATGAATAGGATTGGTATGGAAGCAAAAGTGCCTGTAGGCCACGACCATAGCGCAGTTGGTAGCGCATCTGCCTCTTACTCGAAAGGTCCCGGGTTCGATACCCGGCCGCGGCAAATGTCATTTCTGACAAAAATGTCCCTCTCCAATGGTTTGATATCGTTAACCTATGTGGGCGAGCAGCTAGAGGCTCGGTTACGGTGTTGTGCCAGTACTAGTATGAGAAACAACAGGTACCAATGGTTAGGTGCTCCAGCCACCGCGATATGATCATAGCAATTGACAACGGCGTAAAACCCCACAAAATCAAACCTAAACATGCATTACATACTGGACACTAGTCATACAGTAACGAAGAACTAGTCGTACGGTAACGAAAAACATTTTGGAAACTAGTCGTACAGTTGTTGGCAACAGGGTGGTTGTTTTCAGTAGGCTTTTTTTCAAATATCCGAGCTCCCGTTGCAAAACGGAGAATTGGGTTGTCAAGATATTAGATTAAACGACTCTTCCATCAGTAAAACACTATGTATTGTGTGTCGAAACATACCTTTCGGGAGAAAAATCTGTCACAACCACGGCCAAAATGGAACGAAACTCGGTGATTGCGAGTGCTAAATCCTGATTTGTAGACAAAAGCGCCGTTTCAGGGTGTAACGAAGAACAGAAATGACAGGTATGTTCAGTTCGCTTTTTATAATCGCAAACCGCGTTCGAAAGTGATGAATAGATAAAAAGATACCTCGATACGAAAAAAAATGACTGTTGAATTATTTGACGTGAACTAGTGATATTTGTGCGTACAGTCGGTGGCACTTCCGGTTTGGCTCACTGTACGGTTATACACAGTGCACCGTACAACCGACTGCGTCGAAAGTTTGCGAAGACAGATTCGGCATCTGATGTCATATGCATGGTAGGTTAAATGAATTAACTTTTATAAATAAACGAAAGGATCTGTAGTATTCTACAGTTGATAAATACGCGTATAAACGTTCAGTGTTTGTACAAAATAAACATTTCCACGTATCCCTCGCAAATAAGGTCACAGTCATCGACACAGCCGGTTGTACGGTGTGTTAATACCACGGAGGTGTGTCTCGTTGACCTTGACCTTGTCTCGTTTTGAAGTAAAAATAGAATGTGTAAACACGCTTGTAAAGCATTGATATATAGCAAAGGAAAGGTGGTTATTCGCCGTGTTTGAGGTTTTTATGCATTGCAAATTGTTTTTCCATGCACAAATAAGAGTTCCCGAACAGTTCGGAAGCAAAAAAAAAAAAAAAAAAAAAAAAAAAAAATAGAATGGGCCCCTTTAAGCATTATGACTTTGTATTCTGCACACGCTTCTCTTGTCAACATATGTAGGAGAGTGAATTTTTCGCAATACAATGGCTCATTGCATATTCCAAAGGTTCAGGTCAATATTTACGGACAATATTGTATTAGCAATAGGGCTAAAATCTTATCAGATACCATCCAAATGAATCAAGATGTTTGTGATAAGGGACCCGAGAGGTGGTAAAAAAGACTTTGCAAATGGAGCTATGTTTCTATCAGATACCAACCTCTGAATCCAAATCTTGGTAAAAAGTGCCTGGAAATTGTTATTTAGTGTCTACAACAGCACTACTTAGACACTGGAGCCAAGTTTCTATCAGGTACCATTCTCTTAAACCTTACCAAACGGCAAAATTTTAGGGTGTTCCATTTCAAAAACTGCCACAAATGACAAAATAGAAGTCATTAAAGATAGAATTTATGTACAATTTGACATAGAAAATATTGAGACAAAAGGAGAAACTGCTGGTTATCAGCAGTTTCTTCTTTTGTCTGAATGTTTTTCCTATCATTTTCTCTTAGAGACGTCAAAACCAGGTCTTGTTTGGGAAGGGTTAATCCAGTTTTTGGTCAAAACGTTCTAGAGAATTGTCTGTTAATAGAGGCGACATTTAAACAAGACACTGGAGCTGAGCTCCAATAAGAAACCATACTCTCGATCAAGATTTGGGTCAAAAAGGGTATGGTAATCATTTGTTAGCACTTGTCAATTACTTGAACTAGCAACTTTAACTCATTACCAAACAATGACCCCTTTTGACTCCTTACTAGAAAATGGCTTTTGAAAACATTGGGGAAAATGGAGAAATTGCTTTTGACAAGCAATTTCTTCATTTTCCACAATGTTTTCTACCCCAAAAGTCATAAAGTTTCACAACTCCATTACATTGAAAATGTCGTCTGCCACTTCTTTCAATTTTGACCATCCTAATATTTTGTCGCTTGGTAATGGGTTAAGATTCAATCCTCTGCATCTAGATGTTGGTCAAACTGGGCCTGGTTCTATAACTTAGATGACTTTTCCGAGCGGAGTTCCTGTTAGGCACCAACATCTGAATCCAGATTTTGGTCAACAAGCTACTGGTTAGAGCCGGCTACGAGTATTGTACTAGACACTGGTTTGGTTTGGTTTATTGGGTGTTACGCCGTTTTCAACTACTAAGGTCATATCGCGGCGGCTGGAGCAACTTTTTATGAATTCCTGGTATTTCTCTCACCAGTACTACCACAAGACCCTATGATATTTGCTAGGAACTACATTGGTTAGTGATGTAGTCGACAATACCTAACAAATCCCTGGCCGTTTTAGACAAAACACTAAATTCAGAGTATACATGTAAATTCTGGTAGTAAAACAACAAAATTAAGTAGTTCTATAGGCGATACTGATTAAAAGCTCTCAGGCACATTTCACAAAAATCTGGATTCAGAGGTTGGTTTTTGAAAGGAACTCAACCCAATTGATTAGTCCTATAATAAACTCTAAAATTCAATTCCAATGCCGTTATATACCAACATGATCAAAATCTGGATTCAGCTACATTGGCCAGTGCTTTAGTCGACAGTATCTAACAAATTCAAGGCCGTTTTAAACAAAAATCTGGATTTCGAGTAAGCTATTAGGCCTACCATAGGCGACACTAATTAGAAAGTCTCAGGCCAATTTGCACGAACATCGGTATTCAAATGATGGTTGCTGATACATGTAGGAACTAAACATCCATTTGTTAGTCCTATAATAGACATTATATTTAATTCCAATGCCGTTATATAGTGAAATTACAGAAATCTGGATTCAGAGGATGGTATTTGCTAGAAACTCAGCTACATTGGCTAGTACTGTAGTCGACAGTACCTAACAAATTTAAGCCCGTCTTAGAAAATTGTCTGGATTCAGAGTATGGTCTCTAGTCGTAAATTAACAAAATAAACTTGTTCTTTAGGTTACACTGATTAAAAGCTCCCAGGCCAATATGCACCAAAATCTGGATTCAGAGGGTGGTATTTGATAAGAACTCAACTCCATTGCTCAGTCCTATAGTAGACAATACACTTTCAATTTCAAGGCCGTATCATAACAAAATTACCAAAATCTGGATTCAAAGGATGGTATTTGCTTTAGAATTTATCTATATTTGCTAGACTAAGCGCTGTAGTCGACAGCACCTAATAAATCCAAGACCGTTCTAGGCAAAAATCTGGATTCAGAGTATGATATCTGGTAATAAATAAACAAAATAAGTTAGTTCTATAGGCGACACTGGTTAACAGCTCCCAAGCCCCTTTGCAAAATCTTGATTCAGAGGATGATATCTGATAGGAACTCAACCCTATTGGTTGGTCCTATAGTAGACACTAAACTTTCAATTTAAAGGTCGTTTTATACCGAAATTACCATGATCTGGTATTATAATCCTTACATTAACCAAATTGGAACTCGAAAATAAGCTGTTAAAAAGATAATTGACGACTAACACAATTTTTGGGTCAATAACTTTTATCAAATGATCTTGACGTTTTTCTTCCTTCTCTGCTTCTTACAAAATTTGAATTTGTCAGAAAGTAACCCTTTTCCCAAACAAGACCTGGCTTTGACCTTATCAGAGGATGCTTGGGAAAACATTGAGGCAAAAGAAGAACGTGCTGATGATCAGCACTTTCTCCTTTTGCTTCAATATTTTCATTGCTATTTTGTACACAAGTCATTCTTTAGTAACATTACTTTAATGTTCTGCAGCAGATTTCAAATGGGACTACTCTAAACTTTTGTTGTTTGGTAAAGGGTTAACCCATGACCACAAATTGGCCCTTTTTGACTCCTGCACAAGAAAAAGCTTGGGAAAACAATTTAGAAAATGAAGAAATTGCTTGTGACAAGCAACTTCTTAATTTTCTACATTTTCCGTAATGTTTTCATTTCCAAAAGTAGAAAATTTTTTTGAAAGTTCACCAACTTGAAATTGTGGTCAGGATCACCTTTCAAATTGGAACAGTGCAAAAGTTCATAGTCTGGTAATGAGTTAGCGGGGTTATTTACCATTAGCTGAAATTCATGTATCACGGGTTTCCCGGTCGCGAAGAAACTGGTACAAAATGGAATGTACCGAATGGTTTTTTTACACAATTTTTTTTCAAAGTTTTCTAACCTATCGAAATCGGCAATGCGTTTACAGTTATCAGGTTAACAAAACATAACAGTAAACCCAGCCTATTTTAGCACAAAATTCATTGCTATTCCATTTGTATCAGATTAGAATTGTGCTGGTTGCGAAAGGATTAGACTTCATGTTAAAAGATGTTCGTCACAAGAACTAGATGAAATGCCTTAATGACAATGACCAATTCTACTTGACCCTTTTCAAACGACAAAGTCCACAAAACCCTTTCACAGACGACAAAGTTGTGCACTATTTAAATTTGAAAAAAAAAAAAAAAATAGATAAAAAAATAATTATTATTATATGTTTGTTGACTTTGTGTTCAATATAGCCCTAAAATTAATTAGTTGGGCCCAAATGAAATAGGTTTGTTTGAGATTACCTATCCAACCCTACGTCGCTTTTCAACAAAAAGACCGTAACTGCAGCTTAAAAGAAGCTGCGACTAGCGAAACGGAGGCAACTCTGAATTTTTTTTTTGCCCTCAAAGGAAGAAATCGAAGAAGAAAAAAAAGTCGAGTGACCATACTTTTTGCTACATCTTACTTGAACCACATTTATTTTCTTATTTGACGTCAGCAGCATTTCCTTCTTTATCATCAATTTTTCGAAGCTATTTAGAAAGCCTAAAAAAGAGGCCACCAAAAAACAAAAACATTTTCAGTTTAAGTAGAATCTAATTTGAGAACACAAAATTCGAAGATAAATTTTCTGTGTAATTGTAGACTCTTGTAGCTATGGGCTTTTATAATTACAGTCGACACTCGTTATCTCGACATCGGATGAGTCGAAATTCCGCTTAAGTCGAAGTGAAAGTCATGTCCCATCCTCAGCATATTGGTATCAAAAAGTTTAATCAAAATAATTCTGAAACAAATACAGCCTTTGAAATTTAGGCGGAAAAGGATAGAACTTGCTCGTTTAGAGCAATTTCTTTCCTTTTCCTACTATATTTCAATAATGGACGCATGATGCCCATCAAAAGTGGTTATAGAACGTTTTCATCGAAATTAATCGAAATCGGATGAGTCGAACTCCGGAAATGTCGAGGTATTTTGACTGCCCCTCTGACTTTGGCAAAACGAGTATCGACTGTACTTAAACTAAATTCATGCTTTATCTACCTTCGTACCAGCCGAGCCCGGATAGCTCAGTCGGTTACATGTACGTCGGAGTCTGTTAATCCACGGGTCTCGAGTTCGAACCCCGGCTCGGCCAGTATCCATTCTGACATTTGACAAAAAAGTCATTTGTCTCTCACCAATGGGTGTGAATCATTATGTGAGAGAGCAGCTGGAGGCTCGGTTTGGTAGTACTGGTGCGAGAAATACCAGGAACCCACGGTTAGGTGCTCCAGCCGCCGCGATATGACCATAGAAGTTGAAAACGGAGTAAAATCCCAATAAAAAAAATCTACCTTCATACCGTAACATCTACTTGAACCTTCTCCCCTATGCTGTGGGTACCCATTTGACTCGTCTCGTCTAGACGATTCAAATGTGTACCCACAACGTAGGGATTGGATATGAAATAACAAAAGTTGTCTACAATCCATATAAAATCCTCTTATATGTTGCTGCGATTACATGTTAACCCATTCACAAACATTGCCGCTTTTTGACGCCCTTTGAGATTAAAGCTTTTAATTAGAAAACATAGTGGAAAATGAAGAAATTGCTTGTGACAAGCAATTTCTTTATTTCCCTCAATGTTTTCCACCCCAAAGGACCAATAAATATGAAATTATATAATCACTTGAAATTGTCGTCTGCATCCTCTTTGAATTTGGAACAGTCCAAGATTTTGTCGTCTGGTAATTGGGTTAAATAAGGGAGATAACTTAGTTTTCGGATGATGCTGCAGTTGTACGAGTTACCTACCCTGGTTTCTGGATATCAATTTTATTTTGAGAAACCCGAGTCAAACATAGCGTCGGTGCTACTGCAAAACCGCGTAACTCCAGCTTTACTCAAGCTGGAGTTACGCGGTTTTGCAATAGCACTGACGACAGTCTGGTGTCAGACTTTGAATATTTACGTTATGTCTAAAAAATCAAGGCACGCAACCGTGAACATCCTTCAGAATTATAGTAAATTATCTTTCCTTGGTCTGAATATCTGATAAATAAGAGAATCGGAGACTTGTAATTACATTTAATGTAATTGTTTGGCTTCAAAATCTCTATTTATCAGGCTCACTGGTGGTGAACTAAAACAATGTTCGCTACAACAAGGTATAGATATTTTGCGTGTAAATGTGAGTTTATAGATTTTGTTTCCAATGACAATGAACTTGTTCTAAAAACAGACGGGTTTACCGTTTTGTATTGACAAACTGATGGTGTTGTTATCAAATCTCGTAACTACGGCTTCGATAAAGCCGTAGTTACGATATCTAATAACAACACCGACGTAATACATTAATCGCGAAAAAACGTCCCTCGCTTTGGCCGAGTTCCCCACCAATGAGACTGTCACAAGTCTAAGTCCAGCATATCGATGCTTTTCAACAAAAACATCGTAACTGCAGCTTGTTTTAAGCTGCAGTTACGATGTTTTCGTTGAAAACGACGACATGGCAACATGGCTGTTCTAAGCAAGTCTTTATTTTGAGATAACAGTTCAGCAAGCTATGGAACATCAAGGCCAATATAATAAAGCATGAAAAATGATGACAAAAGGAAATGATGAGAAAAGTTGTTTATTAATCATAGTATAAAATTCAATATTTTGAGGCAAAATGAGAAATTGCTGACGGTTGACCAAAGTTCCCCGATCTTTTATTTGTGTGTTTTTGCTTTGTTTTTTTTTTAACGTGAAAAGCAAGGTTTGTTTGGGTAAAGGTGAAATTCTAGTGCAAAAGCTAGGTGCAGTACAATCAAATTGCAATTATTAGATATATAATAGAGCTATAATGTCTAGACGCCCGCTGTTGAAATCAAATAATTCAGAATTAATTCAGAATTAACGCTGTCCCAAAACACAAAACAAATTAGACTGCCCCACTTTGAAAGTTATTGCAGGCGACAAAATGGATGTCGATAATTATAAGAAAAGTTGAAATCATGCTTAGGAAATTACTGAAACAAAAGAAGAAAATGCTGGTTATCAGCATTTTTTTTATTTTGCATCAATATCTTCTCAAATATCTACTCAAAGGGGTCCAAAAGTATCTCTTATTTGTGAAGGGATTTAACGAATAATTCAGAATTAAGAAACCGGCTAGGATTTCCAGTGTAATCATTAAATTGATGTATAACTTTTACTATCCAATCCAATTAAAATGCCTCCAAGATAAAGCTTGCACTTCATTGGAGTATTGATCTATTATTATTATCATTATTATTTTCAATATTATTATTATTATTATTATTATTATTATTATTATTATTATTATTATTATTATTATTATTATTATTATTATTATTATTATTATTATTATTATTATTATTATTATTATTATCATTATTATTATTATTATTATTATTATTATTATTATTATTATTATTATTATTATTATTATTATTATTATTATTATTATTATTATTATTATTATTATTACAATTATTACAATTATTATTATTACAATTATTACAATTATTATTATTATTATTATTATTATTATTATTATTATTATTATTATTATTATTATTATTATTATTATTATTATTATTATTACTCTAAAACACTAATAAAACCTTGTTAACCCATTACCACACAGTGACTCCTTTTGACTCCCCACAAGGTAATGGCTTTGGAAAAAATCGTGGAAAATGAAGAAATTGCTTGTGACAAGCAATTTCTTCATTTCCCACAATGTTTTCCACCGCAAAAGACCTGAAAATTAAATTCCATTCACTTGAAATTGTCGTCTGCTAGATCTTTCAATTTGGACTACCCTAAAATTTTGTCGTTTGGTTAATATGTTAATGAGGCAGCAAATGCGTGGATCGTCATCATGTAAATCAACCGTTCACAAGCAGTCGACATTTTATATCTCATTTCAAATTAGGATAAGTCGTGCTGTAAACAAGTTAAATCTTGGTTCAACAAATAATTCTGATTAAGCTGGAATTCTCATTTTAGCGAGCCGGGACTTTATGTCCGGGGAGCTAATGTCACAGCCCTAGTGTCGGCGTCGGCGTCGCGTCCCGTCCCGTCTTCACTTGAAAAACTTTAACCTGTGGTCTATATCTCAGGCTCTATTAGAGATACAGCCTTGATATTACATACATAGATACATCTCGACAAGACCCTTTCATTTGGGACCATGACTTTTGACCTAGTGACCTTGACCTTGGAGTTTGACCTACTTTTGAAAAACTTTAACCTGGCCTATATCTCAGGCACTATTAGAGATACAGCCTTGATATTACATACATAGATACATCTCGACAAGACCTTTCATCTGGGAGCGTTACCCTTGAACTTGTGATCTTGACTTTTGAGTTTGACCTACTTTTAAAAAATTTGCTGTTTTTGTGACAAGCTCCCATATAGGCGAGCTACGTTGTCCGCGGACAACTCTTGTTTACCTTTAAAATGATCACTCACCTCCTTTCCCAAACAAGATACCTATCAAGCATGAGATTATGTTGTTTAACCCATTACCAAACGGCAAAATTTTAGACTAGTCCAAATTCAAAGATGATGCAGACGACATTTTCAAGTAAATGAAATTTGACAATTTTTTGGTTTTTAAGTAAAAAACATCGTGGGAAATAAAGAAATTGCTTGTCTCAAGCAATTTCTTCATTTGCCATGATGTTTTCCAAAGCCATTTTCTTGTGGGGAGTCAAAAAGAGTCACTGTGTGGTAATGGGTTAACGTTAATCAAATATAACAACAAAGGTGTTGGCCATGTCTTATGTATTTCTTATCTAAGGAAATTGACGCTTATAAATTTGTGTAATGATTTCTCTTTTTTATTTCTCCAATTTACTAAAATGACTTTCAGTTTCAAGTTTTAATCACATGTAAAGGTACCACAATAGTCTCAATCAAAATACATGTAATACATTACAAGAGTAGGCTACCTCTTTTTGTAATTCTTTGATTTATTTTCATCTTGTAGGCCTATTGATTCTAGATTAATAGGAATTAAAATGTATCATTCAATAATGGTCTAAATCTTTTTGTCTGTAATTCGGTTAGACATGAAGAATGAATAAAATCGGCAGCTTCGGGGTCTAATGTTAACTAATAAGCCGAACTATGCCAGATTATCTTCATTTGTTATCTAAAATGCCAGTGTTCATTTTCATTTGAGGTGTTGCCTTCCCTTGTTTAAGTTTTAAATGTGTCAGAATTTCGATTACAATTTCATTCGAGAATTACTGCACGAGACGAAAATTCTGATAAGTTTCAAATCTCGGATTCTTCTCTTGAAAGTAGGATAACATAAGATTTTATGAAATGACACAAGTGTCCTAATTATTTCATTAGGTCATATAAAAAACGATGCAACAATATCAACGACAAAAAGAAATAAAGCAATTTAACGTTTGATAGCGTTTGACACGGCCGATTTTCCATGACTTGCAAATGTGTGTACGACGTGAATTGTTTTTTCTAGGCTATATATCCAATTTATTATTAGATCTAACTAGCTAATTAAAATTGAATTGACATAGAAAATGATACAATCCTTATATATATTTTACAAAAATTACAGTGAAGTTTTTCGTCTCTTTTTTTCTCGGACCTTGGTATGTACCACAGTGCGGTACGTTCGGTCGGAACTGAAAATTTTCAAGCAACAAGACGCATCTAATTTTACGTATCACTCACGATAATTGACATGGCAGAGCATCCCTGGCTATGAGTTAGGGATGCTATACCATGTCATATATCGTGAGCTATACTATCGATACAATAAATAAAGTATACCAGTATAAATAGACATCGAGTCGTGAGCCGTGACGAAAGGTTACGGTATATTCCAATACATGTAAATAGGGAGGAGTGCATATTTTCCACTGAATAAAAGCGAACAAAGACAGGTATTGCATGCTGTTCGCGATGCCGTGTGAGTTCAGTAGCTGTATCCAGATAGTACTTCGTCGATTTATCACAGGGATACGTGTTCGAATAACAATTTTTTATAAATCGAAATCCCTCTTACCCCGTCAATTTAGAATCGCTGATCTTTGATCATTCACAGGTCGTTGTCTATCTATAATGAAACAATATTTATTGTGATTTCATTACAGTAGTACATTTGACCAAGCAGTGTGGATGATCTCGTATGTTTAGATAATTACAAGATATCGTGAAATATTACTGATTCATCAGAGGAAAACAATATTGTATCCTGAGATTATTTTTATCCATATCAAACAAATGAAAGCAAATGGGAATTCGGGATTATGCATATCCATTTCATATTAGATTAGTCTATCTAGAGTTTTACGCCCGAGAAAAGAGGTCGTTGATCTTTAAAGGGACATAACATTCCGATTATTTTTTTTTTTTTAAATTTGTCCTGATGCAAAGATTGATGATTCTAATGCATAGAAATGCTATCAGTTTTTGGAAGCAAATTTTGCAAAATTTACTTCTCTTTACAGCCACCTTTACCATTCTCAGCACTTTACCATTCTCTGCATACCACACAAAATCTTCCGGTCCTCCTCACTATTTAAATAGTTCTACCAAAAGCAAAGATTAATGAGGTAACAGCCATTCGAATATTCAATATGTAAGTCTGAAATTATGTGTAGATATTCATTTAATCATGTCTCTAAGAGAAGAAAAGATTGATGTAGTAATTTGCTTTATTATGGTTCAAAGATCAGTCTAATGGCCTTCCTTGTAAATGGGTCAGTCAAGTTTACTGAACTATGAAATATATTCAAAGCTTACACAAACGATTAATATGCATGAAGTTGTGCTAAAAAATAGATACAACTCCAGCATGGAATCAAAGTATTCAATGTATTCTGGATAATCAAAGTACCTAATCAAAGTACTCTACTTCTGGATAGGCCTACATTACTGACAAATTTGCTTCCCAACAGTACTTTCAGTACTTTGATTTTTAAGTTGTTATTTATAAGCGAAAAATACGCATTGACATTTGAGACAGATATGACAAATTCCATGTAAATCTGAACTATTGTCCACAACAATTTGTTATATTTTAGCACAAAAATATAGTTTTCTCGTAAACGATTCAATATCTTGGCTTGAAATTTTCAGAATCTTCATAAGAACATCTGCTCTTTCAGATAAAAATAAAAGTAAATTTTATGAAAAATTAATGTGCATCATATATGCTCTTTTGCACAGCAGGTGAGAATAGTACTGAAATGCCGCAAAATTTGCAAAGAATTGGAAACCAAGTACAAAGTTTCGAATTATACCAAAGTGACATATTCCGAGAACGACTTATTTTTACATGCAATGTGTCCATGTATGCATATTATACCTCACGATAAATGACCTGGCAGAGCATCTCGGCCTATTGGCTAGGGCTGCTCTGCCAGGTCAATTATCGTGAGCTATATCAAATGTGATGATGGTTTATTCTGATGTAAACAATTCTGAGAATAGATCTAGTCATAAAAACATGTGGTCGTTAAAGGGTAAAGTGTAAGCTTTTTTGCACAGCAGTCTGAAAAAGTACTTAGTAAGTTCTGTTCGCCAGAAAATGTACCGTGAAGCCAAATGGTAGATAATTATGTGCAAGATTAACGAATTGAATGGCAGAATGTCCCTAGGTCTTGTCAGACTTGAGAACAGAATTATGATTTGTTAGAATGTGATCTTAAAAGGTATCAAAGTGCTGAAAGCACTTTAAAAAATACCGAAATCACTGCAGTCTTCTTTTAGCTCATATTGGTGGAAATTAAACAAAATACCTAATCGAAGATTTAATCAAATCCACGACAGTTTGACATCGGCCTGTGGTCAAGTTACTGGTAGTCGCCTTACCAATTGAAATATCGCAAACGATGACGCAGATCTACCACATTCAACTAATAAGGTTATTTTCATCTAAGCCCCCCCCCCCCCCCTGCTCACAACAGCCTCCGAAAGTCGTCCTTGGAGTCTTAAAACGCCGCTCAAACGTTTAGTATTTGTTATTTTTAGTTACATATTCTCAATCCCAAAGCGGTTTGGTAACAATACTCTCAAAACCAAAGCGTTTTAATGTTGAATGCACGTGCTCTTTATCACTGTATATTGAATGCACGTGCGTCGTCATTGTTTTCTCCACATATTAGGGAGCCTCGTTTTGATAATGACGATTTGTGACTATATTTTAGTAATAATTTTCATGTATACAATGTTGATTTCCCATTAACCCATCGTCTTTGCCTCCGGAAGTGTGTTCTGTGGGTACAGACTAAAACATGAGTGAAAGGACCTTATTCAGAACTGGTCATTTCCCAACTTCTCTACATTAAGCCGAATTCAAATTGATAAAGTATTATTAATAAAAATAATGAAGATTGTCTGCAATTGTTAGCTCAATTTTTCGAAGAAAATGAGAGCTTATACTGTCACCCGGGCGTCGGCGTTGGCGTTGGCGTCGGCGTTGGCGTTGCAACAAGGGTTAAAGTTTTTTCAAATATCAATGACTTCCATACTACAATGTATCAAAGGGATTCAACCCAAACTTGGAATACTTATTCATTATCAAACCCTCTTCCTTACTACCAGGGATCATGACCCTGGCTCCACTATATTTGGAGTTATACCCCCTTTATACTTAGAAAATAAGTAAAAGTTGTTACATGCAACTCATATCTATGTTTCTACTTATGCTATTGCTCTGAAACTTTGCACATGCTTTTGTGACCATAATATTAGTCTCTAGGCAAAGATTCATTACTCTCACATTTAATTTACTGGAATTTTAACCTTTTTTGACTTAGAAATTCTGGGTTAAGCAACTTAGAAAAGTCGAGCACGCTGTCTTATGGACATCTCTTGTTGTGTCACGTGATTCCTCGCCGTAATAGGACAAATGGAATGATGTTTCACAACAATTCAACACTTTTTCTACCAAAATATCTTCCCATTCTATTAAGGCTCATCTCGATCATTAACTATACATACATGTATGTCTGGTAGCTACAAATAGATAATTTAAAATATCTTCCCATTTTGTTAAGGCTCATATCGATTATTAACTATACATATGTCTTGTAGCTACAAATAGATAAACTCATAATTCAAAATTAGACAAATGGATAAATAATACCAGCTTCCACTGTATGGGGTTTATCATCGCTTTTCATCAAAAACCTCGTAACTGCAGCTTATTCTAAGCTGCAGTTACTAGGTTTCTGTTGAAAAGCATAGTTATGATTATCATTTAATTTTGATTCATATGAAACGTGTCTGTGACCTGTTCTTGAACTTTAAATGGCTTGTGACGACTAAGAACGTGTAGATTTTAGTATGTAAACAACGTTAATGTGTTCTTGAACATGTGGTGTTTAAGAGAGATTGTTCTATTTTAGAATAATTATTATTGTTAATTATCAACAGTCTCAGCACTGAATATATCATCTTATTTTATTGTTCCCTTTACATAATTATATTTTTGATACATTTACGAGGTTTCTTTGTACCAAGACATAAAAATCGCTTTTTAGCAAGAAATAATTATCGCATACATGTTTAGTTTTCTTCACGTCCAATTGCAACCAACATACTGGTGTGTTTCGAAATTTCAGAATTCTGCTTTCTATGAAACACTATCAAATAGAGATATCTTGTACAAACTGTAAATTTTCAAAGTAACAGATGATAGTGAGTAAATGCATTTTAGATTTGTTAATACAAATGTGACCCATCACGCTAAAAGGGACCTTATAGAAAGTGTGAAAAATATCTACCATAGTCAGTCTGCGCAGTCCGCGCAGCCAGACTAGGACCGACACTTTTCACATTCATATAATTTTCAAAATCTGGAATGTTTTCCCTATTATACTATATATTCATATTTAGGATATGGGATTTGGTTGACCTGGGACCTGTTTCATCAAAGCATTCAAGACGTGTTATTGACTTACAAATGTCTTATAAATAGACATCGAGTCGAGAGCCTCGGCGAAAGGTTACGGTATATTCCAATACATGTATATAGGGAGGAGCGCCTATTTTCCACTGAATAAAAGCGAACAATAGCAGGTATTGCGTGCTGTCCGCCATGCCATGTGAGTTCAGTAGCTGTATCCAGAAAGTACTTCGTCGATTTATTACAGGGAGACATGTTCGAGTCACATATTTTTTATAATTCGAAATCCCTCTTCCCCCGTCAATTTAGGCTCGCTGATCTTTGATCATTCACAGGTCGTTGTCTATCTATACATATCGCTTAAAACAACAACCGCATAACTACGGTCTCGACAGATTGGCGATACGGGTTTCTTGCCATAAATTTGTCGTAAGACACCGGTAAGTCAAAAACACGTCTTAAATATTTTGATGAAACTGGCCCCTGTGCTGAGTTGACAAGTTTGTCAAAATTTGGATTTTTGGAGTTCAGATAAGGTCCCTTTTAGCGGGTCACAAATCCAATCGCTATGACGTTGGCACTCATTAGAATCGTCTCGAAGAGACGATTCCAATCGGTACCCACAATTATGTGTTTCATTAACAAAAAATCATACGCTGCCTTTTTTACACACTTTTACATGTACATGTAGCTCTCTCACGGTGGATAATCACGTGACTAAGAATTTCCGATAATCTTCAATAACTTTGTCAATACTTGACCAATTTGAATTCGGTTTGAAACAGAGGTGGAAAATATCACAAATAACATGTTCGTGACAGATTTTTAAAAAATCAACTAATAAAAAAGTTATTGAAGATAAACCAAAATTTTGGTTTATCTTCAATAACTTTTTTATCAGTTGATTTTTCAAAAAAATCAATCACGTCCATCTAATGCGTGACGTCTGTCCACATTATCTGCTTCAAACCGAATTCAAATCGGTCCCGTAATAACAAAGTTATTGAAGATATACAGTAATTATTGCATCACGTGATTACCCACCGTGTCTGTTTTTTCTTTATTCTTTTAGAATTCTGAGATTCTTCATACGAAGAAAAAAACATACATCCTGAAAATAGTTACCGAAGATCATCGACTGGTATTTGGCCTATTCGAACTTTTTCTATGCTATAGGTAAGAAATATCTTAACACTATAACAACCTTTTTATGAGCCAATTAAATTTGGATGGATTTTGCAGTCTTCTATTGGCATTCAGTGTTAACCTTTTCAAATGGGGCATGAAAGGTAATTTATATTTAACGAGGGAGCTTGTTTTTAGACAAAAAGTTCTTGACGAGTATTGTTATTGTACAATAAACATTTTATTATTTCTACAAACGACTTTCTTTCGAATCAAGAGATTTTAACCCTTTTCCAAAAAGACTTTTTGATTTTGTCGTCCCTAAGAGGAAAGGCTTGGGAATACATTGAGACAAAAGAGGAAAATGCCGATGGATCATAAATACATTAGTCGGTGCCCTTGTATGTGTGCTGGTAAAGGATGAGGGTTTTTTTTGCTGGGGCACTATATATCTCAGAGATGAGAGTCACATGTTTTTGCTGCACCTACATAATCACGAGGTCACGCAACATTTGTCTATAGCCTTCCAACTGATTAATAAAATCATTATTCGGTGCCCTTCTTATGTGTGTTGGTAAATGATGAATTCTATTGCTGGGCTATCTCAGCATTAATCTTAGCATCATTTAATGTGAACATGTATTCTTATTTTTCACTCAGAGATAAGAGGCATATATAGAATGTTAACTGCATAATAACGAGGTCACGCACCATTAGTCTTTAGCCTTCAAACTGATTCATAAAGACAGCAGTCGGCGTCTTTGGTATACGAGTTGGTAAATATGTTTCGCTGGGTCACATCAAATCAACTTGTGAAAGTGAAATGTTGCAGCATAATTATGAGGTCACGCACCATTTGCCTATAGCCGTCAAATTGATTAATATTGGCAACAGTCGTTACCCTTTATACACGTATCATGTATAGCATGTATGTTAGTAAATAATGGATGTTTTGCTGTGCTGCCCCAAAGCTGTGACGTAAATCTACATGTTACCGTTGCACCATTATTATGAGGCCACGAATCATTTGCTTCAGCTGTCAAATTGATTAATAAAGACAGCAGATTATTGGTTAGTAAAATATAACGACTGTTTTGCTTGGTTACCTTGGAGTAAGGAGATATACGTTTCAAGATAGTTGTCCAATCATGTCGCATTTATATCAATCCTTGCCAAATGAAGGTTTTGAAATCCACATTTAAATGGATTTGGGAAATATTGAGACAAAAGAAGAAGATTCTAATTATCAGCACTGTCTGCTTTTAACACAACGTGTTCCGTGTTGTAAAACACACAAATCCAAATTATATCAACACCCATTTTGTTTTGTGGTCTACAGAAGCTTTTGAAATATACTCATTGGTGGTGAACACGGCCAAAGCGAGGGACGTTTCTTCGCGATCATAGTATTCCGTCGGTGTTGTTATAAAATATCGTAACAACGGCTTCGATAAAGCCGTAGTTACGAGATTTTATAACAACACAGACGGTTTGTCAATGCATATCGGTAAATCCGGTCTATTTTTAGAACAAATTTATTGTAATTAGAAAACTATCCAATCAGATCTTTAAACTCACATTTAAAAGCAAAATATCTGCACCTTGTTGTAGCGAAAAAACGTCCCTCGCTTTGGCTGAGTTCACCACCATTGATACTACATACCCTACTACCGTTTTGGCAAAGAGTTAGGAGTTGTTCGATTACATCAAAGTTATGCACGGTGTATAATCACGTGATACAATATTTTCAGAAAATCTTCAATAATTTTGTAAATACTAGACCGATTTCAATTCGGTTTAAAGGGACATTTCATCCCAATTTCAATTTTTTAAAGTATGTCTTGATGCAAAGATTGGTTATTCTAATGAGTATAAATAATATTAGTTTTTTGATGTTGTTGCCAATAAGCGAGAAACACGCATTTAAAGTTGAGGCATAATCGATAAATTGCATATAAATCAGAACTGTTGTCCACAACAATTTGTTCAATTTTAACACAGAAAAATAAATTTCTCGTAAACGGCGCAATATTTTGGCTTGAAATGTTCAGAATTTTCATAAGGAAATAATTATGCTCTTTCGGATAAAAATAAAAGTAAAATTTATGACAAAAAATTCTGAAATGTCACTTTAAAGCAGAGAATGCTGACAGGCGTCACGCATTAGATAGATGTGTGGATTTTTGAAAAATCAACTGATAAAAAAGTTATTGAAGATAAACCAAAATTTTGGTTTATCTTCAATAACTTTTTTTATCAGTTGATTTTTCAAAAATCCAACACGTCCAGCTTATTCCTGGCATTTCCCCACCCTCTCTGCTTCAAACCAAATTCTAATTGACCAAGTATTAAAAAAGATATTGAAGATTATCGGAAATTCTGAGTCACGTGATTATACACCGTGTTATTGGGTATATCTACCATTTGTTGATAGTCTTCAAGCTGATAAACCTGGACAGGTCTTCGATGCTAAATCACATATAGCGCCATACATGTGTTACTCGTTTGTAACAGATAAGTATTTTTCTGTACTCTTAGATAATTACAATTACAAAAGAAAACTCTTGTCGATGTACTATCATTTTCGCCGCCGGAGGCTGTCGTATATTGGCGTCATCTTCTTTGTCCGTCCGTCCGTCCGTCCGTCCGTCCGTCCGTCCGTCTGTCCGTCCGTCCGTCTGTCTGTCTGTCTGTCTGTCCGTCCGTCCGTCCGGGCCATCGTCCGGGGTTTATGTGATTCAATCCGTCCATAATTCATATGAAACAAGAACAATTCCACTTAAACCATGTCATTTTATGTGGCATTATTCTTCATAAAGATCAAAGAAAGAACCACTTAATCCTGAAATGTTGGCGTGTCCGTCCATCCGTCCGTCCGTCCATACGTACGTACACCCACTTTTCTTGTCAACACAACTCCTCCTAGGTTTCTAGTTGGATCTCTTTTAAACTTGATTAATGTTATCACCTTTATGAAAAGATGTGCATGAAGTAAGGATTTTATGGTTCATTGAGTTTTGCCTGAGTTATGTCCCCTTAAAAGTAGGTATCTTGGGCGTATTGAAATTTGCAGCCTTGCAGCGTATATTGCAACTATGGCACTCTTGTTTGATTTATTAATGGAGAGTGGGTTGCATTAGACGTATTCGGAAGTGAAGGATACCAACTCCACTTTTATCCTTCGGAAAATAAGTCGAGCAAGATTACTTAGCATGCGAAGATTTACATTTGATACTTTCAGCAAAGATATCATCCCACCTTATTGTAATGATTATTGTTACAAACGGCGCCGTTCGCAGGTTTTTCAGTGATAATAAATAGGTTCAGTTACAATATAAAGTCATAAACAGTTTGCTGATTATTGCGATATTATGAGGTACTGGAGCCTGTTTCATCAAAATATTTAAGTCGTATTTTTTACTCACCAATGTCTCAAAAAATTTAGAATGGCGATACGAGTTTCTTACCCTAAACTTGTTGTAAGTCGTCGGTAAGTCAAAAGTACGTCTTAAATGTTTTGATGAAACAGGCCCCTGGATTCTACCAAAATTGTAAGGTGCACTCTCCTTTTTTCAAAGCCATTCCTGGCTGTTACAACGGGCATACAAACTTTGAATAGCAGAAAAGAGAATGCAAAAATGTTATTAAGTAAACATGAAAATGATTTACTGAATGAGGTCTTAATAACAAAAAGATATGTTTTTTGACATTTAAATCCATTTAATCCGTCTATCTACAGTTTTAAGGAGAGCAAACTCTTCACTTTATCCTTCATAGATGCAATGCAGTGACCATAAATTTTAAAATGAACTGTGACGTTGTGCAGCATAGAACACTTTAAACCATTACCACACAGTGACTCTTTTTGACTCCCCACAAGAAACTTTCTATGGAAAACATTGTGGAAAAAGATGAAATTGCTTGTGACAAGCAATTTCTTCATTTCCCACAATATTTCCCATGCAAAATGATTAAAAATGTACTTGTTCATTTCAGTTGTCGTCTGCAACATCTTTGAATTTGGACAAGTCGAATTTTTGTCGTTTGGTAATGCGTTAAAAGGGTCGTGGCTGTCCGAGAGGACACCGACTAAATGAGATTTGCACGACGTCGAAATTGTTCGGGCGACGTCGGAAACATTCGGCGGTGGAACTTTCCACCGCCGAATGTTTACGGCCGCGCCCGAATAAGTTCCGATACGTATCGACGCCGCTCGAAAAAAGTCCGATGTTTTATGAATCTCAAATTGGCCACATTATGGGTATTCTACCTTAATGCCTATTATCTCCATATCATATGGGTGGTATTGCTGTTCGAATCGAAGTGAAAATCTGACCCCGTGCTAACCAATAGATATGAAAATGTTTAAAAAGTTAAAACAAAATTATTTCAAAATAAGTATAGCCATTGAAATATAGTAAGAAAAGTATAGAAATCGTTCGAGGAATTTCGCTCCGTTTCCCCAATACATTTCAATTTTAAAGAAAGTTGACGGGCATCAAAATATGTTCGAATATCTTTTTAATTGAAACTGAACAAAATCGGATGAGTCGACCTCCTAATATGTCGAGGTATTTTGACTGCCCCTTTGACTTCGACATAAATAAGCGTCAACTGTAGTTCATCTTTGTTTAGCGTTATATCGTCGCCTCTCAGCAAAAACCTCGTATCTGCGGATTATTTCAAGCTGCACATACGAGGTTTTCGTTGAAAAGCGACGGTACCAAACAGTATAACACAAGTCTGGATTTTGTTCCTAGAATTTTCACTACAAATTAATCATAACTGGCTTTGGTTTAGGTAAACATCTATAAAATATTGGTTAAAAAAGTTTTATGGACAATAAAGAAACATCCTATAATCCACTTTACATGAAGCTAGATCTAATATGGATATTTTATGATTTTGGCGTGGGCGTTGTCAATAAACAATATTTTTCTCTGGGAAATTGGATAATCTCTTAATGTTCGCCATTTTATTTTGTAAATTGATTTTGATTTTATGGGTATAGATTATTATTACGCACTAGCCTATCTAAGATAAACGTGAAATTGTTTTTGGAATGAGGAGGGAAAAAAGGAAAGCAAAGTAAATGAGACAAACTAAATTTTAGTTTCAAATGAATCAAATAAAGACATGTTACCCATTCCTTTCTTATTGTCAAACTGGATTATAGCCAAGCTATCTGTCCTGAGCAAATTCGTATGATTAAAGGGTCGAGAGACGTACTTTTCAATATTGCATAAATAGTGAATCCATTGGGAAATCGTCCCTTGACAGTCAGAAGTGGCTATCAGCAGTTAAATTTTAACTGCTGATAGCCACTTCTGGCTTGTCAAGGGACGAAATCTGTTTTGCTATTTTAACCAAATGCCTGGTTACACACAACGCCGCTTCCATATCACGTCCCAAATAATGCTTCACGGATAACCTCTTCTATACTTGCTCCGGCATTGATTGGGCAGTGAATATGTATGAGAACGAGCCTTAAAGGGACATTTCATTTTGATTTCAATTTTTATGCTCCCCGAAGGGAGAGCATATAGTCGCCGCTTCGTCTGTCCGTCCGTCCGTCCTGTCCGTCCGTCATTCCGTCCGTCCGTCCGTCCGAAGTGATTTCTCCATAACCCTTGGACCAAATCAAATGAAACTTACCATGTGAACTCCCTATGACATAATGCCGATGTACTTTTCCCGGTTTTTTGATTTGAGGCCTCGTCATGGGAAAAGGGGACTTAAGGTAAGATATAGTTTTTCTCTAATTTCTCCTAGTCTAATGGTCAGAATTTGATGAAATTTCATATTTGAGTAGTAAATCAGATGCCCTTGACAATAAACTATGTGAAATTTGGTTATAAGAAATATGTCATGCAAAAAGGGGGCTTAACATCTGCTAGCTTTATGTTAGCTCTGCATGGCATACATTTATTGTGACAATGCCTTATTCGGGGAGCATTGTCCGTCTCTGACGGCTCTTGTTTAAAGTATGTCTTGATACTAAAACTGATTATTCTTATGAACATAAATGCAATCAGTTTTTTGAAGTTCTTACTGATAAGCGAGAAATGCGCATTTAAAGTTGAGACATAATCGATAAATTGCATATAAATCCGAACTGTTGTCCACAACAATTTGTTCAATTTTAACACAAAAATATAAATTTCTCGTAAACGACACAATATTTTGGCTTGAAATTTTCAGAATTTTCATAAGGAAATATGCTCTTTCAGATAAAAATAAAAGTAAAATTTATGACAAAAAATTCTGAAATGTCACTTTAACAAATATCATTTGTAAATATCTTTTTCATACATCGACCATGTCCGCTTATATAGACCGCCCTGTTAAATGTATCGTTATTTACATTTATTTGATCTAAGGAGTTCAATGGAACGAGCCCTTTTTAGATGAGTATTTACACAGAAACACACTTGATTTGAAGATCTAGAATAAAGATAGGAAAGCAATTAATTCATTCAAAAGTGCTTGAAGCGTCTTCCTTTAGGAATCTAGAATTTATTGTGAAAATTACGTAAATTAGTAAAGTGCTTCACCATTCAAATGCTTGCAGTTTTTGAGATGTAAGGTGGCACACTTTTGCAGCGTGCTTGATTAATAAGATTTGAGCGGTTATGAAATATTCGAATACCGAAAGTCGTAGAAATACCAAAAGTTAAGGTCGAATACCCGCATTTTGAAATTCATACATTTTTCGAGCTTCGTCGTTATCTATCCGAACTTATCGGGTGAAGTCGTAAACATTCGACGTCGAGTTTTCGACGTCGCCCGAGTAATTCCGACATCGCGCCAAACTCATAGGGGATAGACTGCCTTAATAAAATCTAAATGGTTATGAAATATTCAAATAGCCAAATTTGTAGAAATGTCAATTGTTTACAACATATAAATCGGCACTCGTTAATACGCATTCACATTGAATTAGATTTAAGGGGGAATGCTCCAGTTTCCTTAATTTTTTCCCAATAATAGAATTTATTCATATTTTGTATGTTGAAATTACATGTTATTACCTATTGAAAAATAAAATAAAAATGGGTGGTCAGCGATCTTGTTTGAATTTTATTGGCATTCGTATCACATAACCCTACATCGAAAAAGTGCACAATTTCTTGCACCTGCCCAAGGTCACTAAAATGCTAATAAAAAGCTTTAAATTCATGGTTTAGTCCCGAAAACGGATTTAAAGTAACGTCTTACATTTATTACGAACAGAAAACCCAAAATATGTGCTATTATAAATGCGTAAATGTATAAAACAGCATGCTCACGTGTTCGGTTAGATCAACGAAGCTGGAGTGTTGTAGGTCAAAATTTGCATATTTTTGGAAATATTTCAAGTTCTACATAATAGAATTTGATAAAACTCCCTCATTGTATTAAGCAACATGTCCTGGTAATAATTCAAAAAGAAAATGTATAGGTCAGCGCACTTATTAGTGAATTACGGCAATTTTTATCAGCTACACATGAATTAAATGACGCTAAACAGTGGTAACTGCATACACACTTACGACTGTCTTGCTCTAAACATTCGATTTCCATCTTGGGAAAATCAGTTTCGCATAATAAATACACTTTTACCATCGAAAATGGTAAATTGTAATGATGTGTTGTATTATTGAAAATCTGGTAGCGAAACATATTGGTACGAAACATTTAAATTACTACAGTAAAGTCCGAGTGTTCCGAAAAACTGGAGCATTCCCCCTTAACGCATGTAGAAAAGGTGTAAAATTGTCAAATATTTGTTGGATGTGATAGGCCCTACCCATTGTATCTTTTGAGCATCGGCAGATATTGAACTGCTTTAAAGGTTCTTAGGATTGAACAAATACCTTACATTTGTACACCTCCTGCTTCATTTCCAAATGTAAATCGGTTAAGTATACTCAGAACCTTTTAAGTGAAATTTCACAATTATTTTAACATAAATTTCACTTTAATTCCATCTGAAAGAGCATCTTGTCTTATGAAAATTCTGAAAATTTCAAGCCAAAATATTGAACCGTTTACGAGAAATATATATGTTTGTGCTAAAATTAAACAAATTGTTGTGGACCACAGTTCAGATGTATGTAGAATTTGTCATTTCTGCCTCAACTTTAAAGTGACATTTCAGAATTTTTTGTCATAAATTTTACTTATATTTCTATCTGAAAGAGCATATTTCCTTATGAAAATTCTGAAAATTTCAAGCCAAAATATTGTGCCGTTTACGAGATATTTATATTTTTGTGTTAAAATTGAACAAATTGTTGTGGACAACAGTTCGGATTTATATGCAATTTATCGATTATGTCTCAACTTTAAATGCGTGTTTCTCGCTTATTGGCAACAACTTCAAAAAACTAATAGTATTTATACTCATTAGAATAACCAATCTTGGCATCAAGACATAGTTTAAAAAATTGAAATTGGAATGAAATGTCCCTTTAAAGGCGTATTTTTCGCTTATAAATAACAACTTCAAAAAACTGATAACATTTCTATTCATTAGAATAGACAATCTTTGGATCAAGATATACTTTAAAAAATGAAATACGTAAATGTGAAATGCCACTTTAAATGTTAGCTGCAATCGTTATAGTTATTATGTCACGTGCTTTAACACCGTATATAAACGTTGCTTATATAACGATATTTTGATAAGCAGATGACGAAGTATATTCAATTGACCTTGAACTATTTGACCTTGACACCAACAGCCAACAGGGAACGATTTTATAAAGTAAACCGTGACGTAATTTTTGACAAACAATAGTATTTCATGGGTGTTGTTTTACAATCTCGTAACTACGGCTTGATTCAAGCCGTAGCTGCGAGATTTTATAACAACACCGAGGGTTTATCAAAACATGACGGTAAACCTAGTCTATTTTTAGCACAAAATTCATTGCCATTGGTACTTGAAAATCATTATCTTGACATACATCATAAACTTAGGGATCAAAGGAATTCAAGTACTTATGTTTATTAGTGCAGAATAACCTTGCAAATGGCGTTTGAACTTCGCAGATTATGATTACAGTTTAATATTGTGCTGTTAGATAAATAGAAACACGTGATATTCAAGGCATGGCCTGAGATTTTACCCTATCCTAGACGATTCTATAGTTTACCTAACCTAATAAAAGTGATTTAGGTACTTCTAATTAAAAATTAATTAGCGCTCTATGACCTTATAAATGGTGTTTGAACTTCTATGATTATGATAACTGTTTAATAATGCACTCTAATATAGATAGATGCCCTTGATTTCAAGGGCATGACCTGCGACTTAAAAGAGTCCGCTGACTGCTAAAATCAAACCCTTCTTGCGACAAGAACATCTTCCTAATAAGCAAGTGTCAAAGTTTCGTTATTTTCAAAATATGAACAGTCACTGTTTTTTTATTTCGCCTTTTAAATATCTTTTCCGATCTTTCCCGAAGACGAAATTTGAAAACTTTATGTTCGGCCGTATGACGTCGAACTGTGGAAAGCCTGAGATTTCTGACACAGTCAAGGCACAACTTTTCTATCATGAAGTGACATACCTCAACGCATTTAAATGTTTTCCTATAGATTCTATTATCTCCGCTTTATGACAGTGATCGAGGGCGGGGTGGAGTCAAGTCATGATACATGTATATCATCATGACTTGCCAATTTACGGAAATGACCAATCTTTATTTTTTCGAATATCAATATTTCTCAATCAAAGTAACGAATGTAAGTAATTGTTCAATTAAACTGTTAAACCAATCAAGTATACGTATGGATTGTCTATGAAATACCGTTTACCTGGTGAATTCCATCTTATATGCGATGAAATCAACTTCCTTGCTAAGTATCCTTTAACTTTATTCCGAACAATACCACATGCCGCAATCACGTGATTTGTTATGGTATGCTTTCCTAACCTTTGTAAATAAAAACACTCGGTAAGTATACATTTTTCTCTAATTTTAAATCAAATACTTAACTGCCAGTATTGAGATACGTACCATTCGATACGTCGTACCCTCAGATTTATTTTGATACCAAGATCTTACCTCCAATCCCTGTCAAAGCTGAGAACATTCGTGCAAAGTGCAAACATTTTTAAGAAAATATGTCACGGCATTCAAAAATACTTTCCACAAATTGACATATTTGGACATATCGACGAATTATTTATTTGGGAAATGGCAACGATAAAGTTAAATGAATAGTTCAAGTATTAATGATGATATGATCGATTTATAAAAGTAAAGATCTTCTTTGAAGTACATAACTTCATAGTTTCACATAGATATATGTACTTAAAGAGATCGATTGATTGGACCGGGTGTTACGTACCACCCTTGAAACAGCCAAGGTCATACTCCCAAGTGATCTTGATTGAAAATGACATACGAAATTTTCGCCTTCTCTATGTTAAGATAGAATTTGCGTGCCTGTTTCACACATCTTCAAATTGGAATGTGGAATGATACTATTTGAGCTGCAAACGTCAATAAGTTTAGTTATGCCCTCGTTGAGTAACAGTGACTTAATTCAAATATCTCAGATAATGGATTTAGCCACAAACAATTTTTACAACTAATACCCATGATCTCTAAAGAAATAATAACAATAGAAATATGCAGGTGAACAAGCATTACACAAAACTATACAAGCGCGGATACAGGTATGTTTCCCAGGGGGGTCATCCGATCTTTAACCTCTTTCATTCGCCAAATTACAGGGGGGTCAGTACTCCCCTCTGGATCCGTGCATGCAGATACGTGTCATACCACGAAGGAGTAAAAATAACAACGGTTTGTCGTGGCACACAGGGACGAATGCCGCAGCTTATTTGACCCCCTCTGGATCCGCGCATGCTTTAAAAGCTTTTGTTTCGTTTTAAATGTCACCATGCATAAACTAGTGTGATCTTTATGATTTTTAGAGCAGATAAGATTTCTTATGTTCTGGAGATGGGAAGATAAGTAGATGAGTAGACTAGATGTACCAAAAGATACATAATAATGCTCAATAACTTGTACCACAATTTCAATAAGCGTAACCATGCCATTCTTGAGTAACGATGAATTAATTCAAAGATCGAACAGAGGATGGATTTAAACCACAACAAATTCTGACAGCTAATACCTATGCTCTCCAAAGAAACCTCTAAAGAAACAATAACAATAAAAAAAATACAGGTGAACAAGCTGTACACAAAAGTATAAAAGCTTTTGTTGGGTATTAAAGTCACCATGCATTAACTTCTATGATCTTTACGATCTATAGAGGAGATAAGTATTCTTTTATGTTCCAAAGATGAGTAAAACGTATTTTATGACAAAGAACTGCATATGCTCGGTAATATAGATAAACGAAATCATCTGAACTTATTCCAGACCGTTTCCAAATTTTGCTTTGCAAAGTGAATCTTAAGGTAGTTCAACCCTATTAAGACTCATGCAACCTCCGAATTATTCGGGCGACCTCGTACACATTCGGCGGTGGAACATTTACGTCGTCACCCGAAAAGGTTCAGTCGGATATTTAAAATGTATTAATGAAGTAGCACGAAAGATACAATCGTCGCGTGAATCTAATTAGGGGTGGACTAGGATACGCTAGAATAACCGCAATTAATGTGGCCTTTTTGGGATTCATAAAACATCGGATTTTTTTCCAGCAGCGTCGTTACGTATCCGAACATATTCGGGCGCGGTCGTAAACATTCGGCGGTGGAAAGTTCCACCGCCGAATGTTTTCGACGTAGCCCGAATAATTCCGACGTCGCGTGAATCTCATTAGGGGTGGACTACCTTGATGTATAAAATATTTCGTAATGAATGAATGGTATTCTAATAAATATCTATGGTATCACCAATTATCTTCTTGAGTAAACCGGGTTTTATTAGAATCAAAGATGCATAATAAATGTATTTATATTGATTCGAACAATATTTCACGCATGAAGATTTTGTAAATGTATCGTTCTTTTAATTGATAAGTCAAATGGAGTTGACGACGCTTTAAATAATATTTTGATTAAAGAAAAAGTTATTAATGATAATGAAAAAAAAAAAGTAATTTATAACTATAACACATTAGAATTATTTGTCTTGCAATTTCTTGAGGGTATGTAAAATTTCATATCAACTTTTACCGTAGATTTGATCGAATCATTATTAGAATGTTTTATGTTATCTTCAAAATATAAGACAGAAGAAAACATTTTCAAATAACAAGCAGGTTCATTCAAACAATCTGTATTAAAAATGCATCATGCAAAACACTCGACTGCGAGAAAAGATAAATATTTTACTTAATTTCTAAACCACGTAAATGTCTTAAGTGTTCAAATTAGTCTGGTCGGTTGAATGGAAAGTAATGAAAATGGTGCCAGGGTAAATCGGAAATTATTTCCGTTTTTTGGCATAAGGGTGATTTTTTTCCGACAAAAATGTAAATATTATAGTGATTTTTGTGCCAGCTCTTAAAGTTTGATGATTTTTGCAGATTCCTCCAGGCAGTGATCGCACTTTGATTACTTTTCTTATTAATTCGCAAAACATCCCCTCCTTAGTTAAAGTCTGTAATTTATTCCGTTAGGAGATAATAGACCTTACTGTGTTACTTGAAGGCCAGACTTCGCTCTCTGCGCAATCAAACCATGGTTAACCCTTTCCCAAAATGACGAAAATTTAGGGTGATCAACTTCAAAAACTGCCACAAATTACGAAATTGATGTAATAAAAGATGGAATTTGTGTAAAATATGACAAAGAAAATATTGAGACAAAAGGAGAAACTGCTGGTTATCAGCAGTTTCTTCTTTTGTTTCAATGTTTTCCCAAGCTTAATCTATAAGGGACGTCAAAACCAGGGGCCTGTATTACTAACGATCGTACGTTTGATTTTTGCATAATTACTTGTAACAACCTGATTGGCTCAGTCGGATTTCTCGTGCAATCAGATGTCTTGTTACACAGTATACACAAAAACTTGATCGTAAGATGTTTAGTAATACGGGGCCAAGGTCTTGTTTGGGAAAGGGTTAAAGGAGGCGTTAAACCCCATTCAATCATCCTATCAGTATTTTAATTTGGACATAGCATATCGCTGCTTTTCAACGAAAACATCGTAACTGCAGCTTGAAACAAGCTGCAGTTACGAGGCTTTCTTAGAAAAGCGACGATATGTTTTTTCGTCGTGCAATTGTGGTCGAATGTTCCAAAGAAAACCTTCGCATCTTATCAACAGACCATCGTAACAGCAGCTTAATTTAAGGTAGTTCGATGCTCCTGACGTCAAAATTGCAATTTCACCAGATTACATGTAGCACGAAATTGAGAGGGGTGCTACTTCAACATAAAAGTATGTGCTTTCATGCAGCAGTATTAAATTTGTGTTGGTCACGTGATGGTGACGTAATAACGTCGTTTGACGGGTCTTTGCTCTTAAGCGCCTTTACCATTTTAATGGCGCGTTCCCATTGCCGACCAAATCAACTCGATCAAGCTCGATCAAGCTTGGTCGGCAAGAGTGATCGGGACTTGGTCGGCAAAATGATCGGAAATTAATCGACAAGAAATAAAGAAGAAGCCGTGGAAATACATTTGATCGAGTTTAACCAGGTTTGATCGAGGAATTTTGGCGATCGAGTTGATCGTGTTGATTTGGTCGGCAATAGGAACGCGGTTTTAAAACAGCTGCAGTTACGAGTATTTTGTTGAAAAGCGAGGAGATGCTTTCATTGTTTCATAGGCTGTATTTTGTTCATCTCAACGTATCTCAATACGTTTCTCGTCAATAAAAGTGACCGGGTATGGGATTAAAAACTAACAGACACCTACTTTCTCCTTTAAAGATGATATCTATTTTATTTATATTTTCTCAATAATAACATACAATAAAAACAAAATAGAATAAGAATTCAATAAAAGTGACATCACATACAACTAAACACTCGCCTATCACATACTTTTACCCGCTCCAAAGTTTGATACCCCCGGTAGAAATAGCTTGGGACAATATTTAGAGAAAAGCTATACCTTTTCCTCAATATTTCTATGCTATTACTTACATATTTTCAATTTCCAGTAAATATTTTCCGTAGTCTGCACAGGATTTCAATTTTGAAGAGTTACATATTAACCATATCCGAAAGAGTGGAGAGTTACATTAGGTTAGCTCTTGCCATTGCAAATAAACAAGGTGAATTTCGTTTAGTTTGTATACTCCATTTTTATTCACCTCACAGGGTGGGGCTAAGCGAAGAGGTTATTCGACGAGTTTACTTCTCGAAATCTTGGTTGATATAAGAGAAAAACGTGCGGCACGAGCATGAACACATCTCGAAATTGAAAGAACGTTCTCTTGTAAAATGAGTTGTTATAAAACCTCGTAACTACAGCCTGATTCACGCTGTAGTTATAATGTTTTGCAATAATACCGACGATGTACCGCTAAGCGAGAAGGCTGTTTCTCCTCAAGCTTAAATGTAATGAACCGTTTACTAGGCTCTGCCCTGTCTCCCCAAAAAAAATCAGAATATAATTTTTAGGAAACAGCTCAAGCGTATAACTTATGATGATACACGTCAAAGCTGCACAAAGTCAATAAAATCACATAAAACATATTGTTGCTGTTCATCAAGAACTTCGTATCTGCAGCTTTAAACAAGCTGTAGACGACGTATTGTGTATAAAAAAAAACAGCGATATATAGCATTTGACCGACCGATAGAACTTCCGGTCCCTTTGAGATCATCACAAAGAGTTGGGAAAGCTACAGCAGTGTAGACAAAATCACCGATGGACGCGCTTCGATCTTCCGTTTTGAATAAAGAAAAAGTAACCCATTACCCAATCTGAATGAATTCAAATGCATCTTTTTTCATAATGTTACATCTGAAGATCACCCATTAGGGTTAATCTGCTGTGACATGGGAAAGTCCTTTTTTCATTTTTACACCAACCAATCAAAACGATCGTTGCTAACGCAGGTTTGCTGTCCCTGACAACAACACCAAAATGGCTGCGGTTGATAGACATGCGCTTGACACCGAGCAAAGAGCAAAGTCCGTTAATTTTGAGAGCAAAGATATGGCATTTATTTCGGGTTAGCGTGATGATCGTATAAAACTGTTACATTTACTGCTAGTGTTAAAAAATATACCGAAAATTATCTACTTCATAAATGCCATATCTTTGCTCGCAAAATTAACAGAGTTTGGTTGTCTTTGTAGTGAAATCACCGCACTGGAGGCGGTCATGGCTTCTAATCTTGTTATCGTTAGAAACGGAAGTGTAGAGCGCATGTCAAATTTCTTTCAACTTAACGCTATAATCTGATTGGTCCAAAGAAAGGTCACAGAATATGACCCCTAACGGGTGGTCGTTAAATGATACTGAAAGATGATATCTCAATTTATTTTGATTGCCCACCACCAAATGGAAAATTGTAGACTTATCCAAATTCAAAGGCGTTGCAGACAGCAGTTTCAAACTAATTGAATTGTGCATGCTTCGTATGTTAAGAAATCTGTTCCTTGATACCAATTTCTGCAGAGTCCACAGCATAGTCTCGTTTTCAGAACGACGGGTCAGATACATGAATATGCTGGCATTCACTTATTTATCACATAACTATACTTGATCGATTTCAGGACGGGCTGCTCAACTTATTGTTTTGTGTTTTAAACATTTTCGTAAACAAGACCTGGTTTTGACGTCCCTTACAGGAACGGCTTGGAAAAATACTGAGACAAAAGAAAAAAGTGCTGATAATCAACACTTTCTCCTTTTGTCTCAATATTTTCTGAGCTATATTTTACACAAATCTTACATTAGTTTACATCCATGTTGTCCTCTGTAGCAGCTTTTAGGCAGGATTTCCCGAAAATTATGTTGTTTGGGAAAGTTGTCTTTTCCGTCGCTGAATGACGACGCCCGAAAAGTTCCAACGCCTCGTGAATTAAATGATGATTATTATGTCCATAGATTCCACAATGTAGTGTAATTTTTAGATTCACGGTTCATATACTCGAATATAGTAACAATCACATATTTATCACATAATTCTACTGGAACGATTTCAGGATGGACTGCTCAACTTATTGTTTTGAGTTTTAAACATTTTCGTAAACACTTGTCTCATTTGGTGAGCCGAACTTCTCCGCCTTGGTTTACTTTCAAGCATTTTCCGTCGTTTTATCTCTCGGTGAAGATCGTGGAAAAATTCGGTAATTTCCGTGCCACCATCGGAAGCGGAAGTCTCATAAAACGCGCATGCCCAGTCCGACGCGAGTTTGTCACCGTCGCTGGTTGGAACGCACACTTCGTGTAACAAATCCATTTTATTTCCCACTAACACACACTGAACGTTGGTCTTTTTGACGTCATCTAAATATTGTTTAATGGCGGATACTTCCTCGAAGCTTTGTTTATCGTTAATGGCGTACACGAGAACAAATCCGTCCGCCCATCTCACGTGACCTTCTCTGTGTATCGTCCACTCCTGAAAAACATAGACAGGGAATAGTTATTATATATTCGCCGAAAATTTCAAGACAATTTCACAAATATTTTCTCTAAACCATGGTCACATACACTATTCCGGGTTCATATCACGATGTATTTAAAACCCGGTCGGTCATTGCATATTCTACATTCATCATTTTCATTTATGAAATAATAACAAAATTAGCGGTCTTTATTGTGCAAATAAAACCCGATGTGCGACGGACTACATGTGTAGGTAAAAACCGAGAAGCACAGCGCCGAGGTATTTGCCATAACGTGTAGTCAAGAGCACAGAGGTTTTTATTTCGCAATAAAGGCCGCTAAACTTGCTATTATCTCCATCATAACACTCTAAATAACGAAACGCACATTCGAAATGTATTTTGTGGAAATTCTGCCATGAACTAATTTTCGGCGTAGGAAACGCATTGGCGGTCAAGTGACGTCATTGATGACGTCATTTGACGTTACCTTGACGGCAAGTGACGTTTTGACGCATACACAAAGCATAATTACATAGAGTCTTTATTGGTCAAATAAAACCCGATGCAGTTCTTCTTTCGCTATATATGAATTTTACGGTAGAGTGTTATAATAAGAAATACATACATGTACATTCGTGAAACGCAGAGTTACATAGGCCTACTTGTCTTGTAAACCCAGAAACAGATATACCGGGGTAACAAGTTTTCATTTGTGACCCGTCACGCTAAAAGGGACCTTATCCAAATCCGAAATTCCATATTGTGACAAACTTGTCAGACCCAGCACAGGTCATCAAGATCCCATATGTGAAAATTGAGCATATAGTAAGATAGAATAAACATTCCATATTCAGAAAAGTACATAACAGTGAAAAATATCGGCCCTAGTCTGGCTGCGCGGATTGCGCAGACTGACTAGGGTCGATATTTAACACAAAACCCATAAGGTCCCTTTTAGCGTGATGAGTCACATTTGTATTTCAATGTTCTTACTTGGTATTCCACCCATCATAAGACCATACACTGCGTGCAACCTCGGGTATCCTCCGTTGCAACGGAAAATTGACGAGGGTATCCCTCATCAATTTCTGTATACACAGATGACAGCCGGAAATTGACAATGGTACAATCTAATGATGGATTGAATACCTTAAACTGAATATACGCATCAATAAATATAGCAAATTACTGTATCAGCACATATTCGGCATTATTATACAGGTACTATGCTATAAGGACCACCACATGTTAAAATGAGTATTGGATAGAGGCTGTATAGCAGATTCTACGCGATATAAACGTTCAAAAGGCGCAGCCTTCGAACGTTTATGTCGCGTAGAATCTACTATACAGACTCAATCTGACTTAGTGTTTGTCAACCAATGAAAACTGCGCTTCTACTTTCATTCTTCAAACCACGCTTCCGACCGGAGCTACTATCAAGCTGGTCTTACTGGAATCATATCATTTTTCATAACTGCACAGGAAACGGGGGCGTGGCTATGTATATCCGTGACATATACTGACCGGCAGTGCCTTTATGTGAAATATAGCGCCGAAAATTTCAAATAAACTGCAATTTCATTGGTCCAAAAACTAGGACGAACACTAAATGGAAAGAAAAATCACCTGTCCTGCTGTGTCAAGTATTTCCATGACTACCGGTTCATCGTCTATTGTCGTCTGGTGTTTATACGTACATTCTGAAAAAAAAAATAAAATAGAAAAGTTTGAATTTTTAAACAAGCATTAGTTTTAAATTCATGCTTGTAACTTTGGTCACCATTTGCGTTGACTGAAGACACCAAAACTGATTGTATCTTACTTAACCTATTCCTAAACGGACTCTATATACCTGGTTTCCCTTTTGATTTTCTGAAAGCATTACTAACAAGATGTCTGAGAATCTCAGAAAATGAAAAAAAAATGTTTTGCAAAAAAAGAATTTGTGTGTCCATCCAATTTTATCTTTATCCAACTTTACGCGTCGTCTATTTCCGCTTAATGCAGGTACTCTTGATGTGTAAAATGCGATGATTTTACTTTGAATAAATCGACCTCATAGTAGTGAACAAATTTAATGTAGAAAAAGCATGTGTGCGGAAGGATCCGCCATCTTTGCTTACACATACTTGCTGAGACAGACTGTTAAATATTCGGATTTCCGTTCAATGGAAAATGCACATTTCTATCTTTGAGTATAGCTCACGATAAATGACCTGGTAGAGCAGCCTATGATAAACGAATGAGATGCTCTGCTAGGTCATTTATCGTCAGCTATAGCCTAATGTTTACCTTCTAGCGTGGGTGTTGTTTAAAATAGGCGTCTGTATTTTGGCGGCAATAATCTAATCATACTTTGATACATAAACAAAACGCATCAGAAACATATTGCAATCTAAAAATTGAGTTAAGATCATTTAACCCTTTCCCAAATAAAAAAAATTATGGTTCCTGTATTTGAAAGCTAAAATAAAATAAAATAAATAAAAATAAATAAATACAATACAGGGACGTCAAAACCAGGTTTTGTTTTGGAGGGGGTTTACCCTGCTAGTTCCAAAAGTGCATTAATCCTTTTACGGAACAATTCTTGATGTTTTTCCGCTCTGATACGATTTCAAAAATGGGAATGGGAGATAGGGTGCTGCAATGATTTATCCATTATCATCTATAAAACATTTTGTGCATCTTCGGGCGCCATCTGTGGTAACGGGAATTGATGATGATATCCCTCGTCAATTTCCGTTGCCACGGATAACGCTCAGAAATTGACGAGAGTACCATTCGTTAATTTCCGTTACCATCGAAAACACTCGAAGATGCACGAAAGTTTTTGTAGATAATGATGGGTTTAAATCATTAAGATGAAATAAAATCTTACCTAAAGTTGGGTCGTATTCCCATATAAATCTTTTGGTCAGGAACCGCACGACAAGAGCTGAAAATAGAGAGAAAATATAATGAAATTCGTCACATAGGCCTACAATAGTTTTGGTGTGTTTTGTTGTTGTTGTTGTTGTTGTTGTTGTTGTTTTAGGTGGGTTTTTTTTGCAAAAAATGAGAGACTTGACATCTTGTCACTTTTCTTAAAACATCTCGTTACCAAAGTTTGTTTAAGGTAGAATACCCTCAATGTGGCAATTTTTAGATTCATAAAACATCGGATTTTTTCGAGCATAGTCGTGACGTATTCGATCTTATTCGGGCGCGGTCGTTAACATTTGGTGGTGGAAAGTTCTACCGCCAAATGTTTTCGACGTCGCCCGAATAATTCCGACTTCGTACGAATCGCTTTAGGGGTCGACTACCTTAAAGCCGAAGCTACGAGGTATTGGAAGAAAGATATCGGTATCTTTTCAGACGACATTAAGAATTATCTTGTGCATCTTCATACGTGTGACAATGGTATTCTAACAGCTTTATGCTTGGATTTGGCTTTAAGTTATTCTTTTATTTCTTGTTAAAAGTGTTTCTTTTGACAAAATGATATGAACAAGTAACATTTCAAAAACAGCAACTGTTAATGACAACTGCTCTGTTGGCATGTTTCATATTATGATCACTTATTGTTCACAATGCACTTTTCGTTGTGCTTCGCACAAGTAAGAAAACAAAACGGCAAATTAGATCATAGCAGGGAAATGATATTAACAGGTGAAAGGTAAATGAAAACAACAACAGTTAATGACAACTGCTCTTTTGACATGTTACGCATATCTGATCCCTTGATTGCAATCTGTTACCGCGATAGTTTTTGTGTGTGTGTGTGTGTGTGTGTGTGTGTGTGTGTGTGTGTGTGTGTGTGTTTTTTTTGTCTTTTTTTCTCTTCTTATTGTTGTTATCTAATAGAAAAGTACATTTTCCTCCTAGATTAAAAATCCCCTTTGCAAATGATAAACACGTCAAGTATTCTTACTTAAAAGCTGTTGCATACAACAAAATGGATGTTGATGAAGATCGAACATTGCACACGAAATATTGAGACAAAATGGGAAACTGCTGGTAATCAGAATTTTCTTTTTTTGCTTAAATGTTTCCAAGACTTTCTATTAGGGACGTCAAATCCAAGTCCTTTTTTGGGGAAATAGGTAATGACGACTGCTCTTTTGACATGTTACGCATATATGATCCCTTGATTGCAATCTGTTACCGCGATAGTTTTTTTTTTTTTTGTCTTTTTTTTTCTCTTCTTATTTTTTTTGTTGTTATCTCAAAGAAAAGTACATTTTCCTCCTAGATTAAAAACCCCTTTTGCAAATGATAAACACGTCAAGTATTCTTACTTAAAAGCAGTTGCATACAACAAAATGGATGTTGATGAAGATCGAACATTGCACACGAAATATTGAGACAAAAGGGGAAACTGCTGGTAATCAGCATTTTCTTGTTTTGCTTCAATGTTTCCAAGACTTTCTATTAGGGACGTAAAATCCAATTCTTTTTGGGGAAATATGTAATGATGACTGATCTTTTGACATGTTACGCATATCTCATCTCTTGATTGCAATCTGTTACCGCGATAGTTTTTCTTCTTTTTCTTTTTTTTTTTTTTCCTTTTCTTTTTTCTTTGCTCTTCTTATTGTTATCCCATAGAAAAGTACATTTTCCTAGATTAACAGCCCTTATGCAAACGATAAACTCTTAGAGTAGTCCAACTTGAAAGCTGTTATATACATCAAAATGGATGTTGATGAATATCGAACATTGCACACAAAATATTGAGACAAAAGGGGAAATGCTGGTAATCAGCATTTTCTTCTTTTGCCTCAATGTTTTCCAAGGCGTTCTTTTATAGACGTTAAAACCAGACTTTGTTTGGAAAATGGTTAATGACAACTGCTTTTTTGACATGTTTCGCATAACTGGTCTCAATCTGTTACCGCGAAAGTGTGTGCTCATTTTTTATCCCTTTCTCTTAGAGAAGTTTTTTTTTCTCCTAGATATTCATTGACAGTAACTGTTCATCGCTGCACGAATAAAATGACGTATTGTCAGATTCATTAAACTATTGCTACAGTTTTGTTTTGTTATTTTGTTTATTTGTTTATAAAGTTGTGTTTTTGTTGATCAACAACTTGTTCACTAGTAGCCATAATGTTCTCCGTTTTGTATTTAAAGAAAGGTTAATCCGTGCAGAAATATGACATAAGATATCTGAAACAATAATATAGATCTATTGGAACTGCGGTCAACATCAATAACATTTATCAAAGAGTTGTCCTTGCTCTACTTTGCAGAAAAAATGCCTAACAAGCAATCATACCTAGACAGCCAAAATTCATAATCCCGCATCTGTTCCCCATATTGTTTAATGAAGAAAGATTTATCCGTGCAGAAAATGACTTGTATTATCTCATACCCGATAGATCATCCCAGATAAAACACGATTATTTTCTCAATTACGTGTGAAAAACCGGGTTACTGGGACAAGTTATGATACAACGAGAATTGGGAGAAAAAGTCTTCAATCTGATATGCACTACATCCTTTTCTACAAGTCTTTGAGAAACCATAATAACGTCACTTTGCTTACGACTTCTTCTATTCACGAATACATTGATTCAACGTTGGTAATGAATCCCTTATTTAGCTCGACTTTTCGAAGAAAATGAGAGCTTATACTGTCACCCGGGCGTCGGCGTTGGCGTCGGCGTCGGCGTTGGCGTCGGCGTCGGTGTTGCAACAAAGGTTAAAGTTTTTTCAAACATCAATAACTTCCATACTATCAAAGGGATTTAACCTAAACTTGGAATACTTATTCACCATTACACCCTCTACCTTACTACCAGGGCCCATGACCCTGGCTCTACTATATTTGGAGTTATGACCCCTTTATACTAAGCACTTAGAACGTCGAGCGCGCTGTCTTCGGACAGCTCTTGTTTAACAAAAGACCTAGCACAGGAGGATCGAGTTAGTACACCTAGTAGACAAAGTCTTTGACTTTGACTTTATTGGGGTTTTACGCCGTTTTCAACTTCAATGGTCGTATCGCGGCGGCTGGAACACCTAACCGTGGGTTCCTGGTATATCTCGCACCAGTACCACCACAATATCCAAACCAAGCCTCCAGGTGCTCTCTCACATAGATGATTCACACCCATTGGTGAGAGACAAATGACTTTTGTCAAATGTCAGAATTGATACTGGCCGAGCCGGGGTTCGAACTCGAGACACCTGGATTGGTAGACTCCGACGTAACCGACTGAGCTATCCGGGCTCGGCTGGTGAGTAGACAAAGTATCAATACACTACTCATGATCACAATGAAATTATCGACGCTTTTCAACAAGAATTTTTTGTCACCTGTAATATTTTTTTTGTATTTTCAGACAACTACGCTGTCAAACAGGCATATGAATAAAGAAACAAACAAACAAATTAAGCAAAACTAATGAGCCAGGATCTGGAAAAACGTCCCTTATAGCATTTGAGACAACTGTGTTTCAACATCTGGCTGTGTCCAGGTGCAGTCTGACTGGGATCCATGCTCCCCTCATATGCATGCCACAAACCATGAAGAAGCTATTTGGGAACAACATTGTTCCTGATCAGACTGCGTGTATACGCAGGCTGATCGTGAACCATGTTGGGCTCAAACGCCTTAAGGGACGTTTTCCCAGATCTTGCCTCAAATGTATATTTATTCCCCCTATTATCCATTGGAATCATTTTCGTACTAGTGTTGCAATGATGATATGTATGGAGAAAATTGTTCGGGTAATAATAATGAAGCACTTGAGGCACAAAGGGTCAATTATAAAGGATATTCCTCTTTTCTATTTGGCATTTTGTTTGCATGGTCGTTTACATTAAAAAATTAATGTTTTGGACCAAAATTAGTCAAAAGTTTTTGGTTATCCTGGAAAGTGGTATCGGTTTGAAAATGAGTTGTAGGTGTAAAGTTTAGAGGTCGAGTGATAATGAAGCACTTTAGGTAGACAGGGTCGAAATGTAAAGGTATTATACGTTCAAAGTTAAACGAGAATCGATACAAATATTTTGGTTTATTTTGGGTAGGATAGCTGTATTGAAAATCTATTTATAGAAACAACTTACACACTTGAATAGTCACGTTTACCTACCCGATTCCCCTATATCTGATTATGGGTATGGTCCCTCATTAGTAAAAGATTTTGAATCGTTTATATATTTCTTTTATGTTGGGCACTTTGTTTACAAACACTTAACGGCTGTAAGTCTTAATGATTTCATTTACCTCGTACCTAGCTATATTAAAAAAAGAGTTACTACTTTGTATTGAAAAACATTAGTTGGTAAGTTAGAAATATTCTAACTCACCTGAGCACATTATGCTAGTCTTTAAAAAATAATGTTTAGTAAAAAAAAAAAAAAAAATAAAGACCGTTCGACGGTATGAAAATAGTCAAATGGCAAGCTTTTACGTTAGTCCATCCCTTATGAGATTCATGCGACGTGGGAATTAATCGGGTGACACCACCGAATGTTTACGATGTCACCCTTATAGATTCGGATACATTTGCACGAAAAATACTGACGTCGCGTGAATCTCATAATGGGTAGACTACCTTAAGACCGTCCAAGTTATGTACCGTACGTTATCAAACCACGAAACTGCAAAACTGCACTACCAATAATAATGGAATACGATCTCGCTATGGCACTAGAGAGAAATTATTTAAAATTAGTTACCGAATTTTCGACTGTTTACGCCGTATAAAAAATTAAATCGTAAAGCCCATGTGCATTTCAATTAAAGTTGATTAAATTGCATAATATGTTCTCACCGAAAGCTTTTAAATCTAATCCGTATTTCAGAAGACAAGTCTTTGATCTTTATTAAACGAATAAAAATTGCACTGGGAAATATCAGGATGTTAACAACAATATAGTTTAATGTGCTTGCGACTTGATATAGATTGTGTAAAATTAGATTTTGTTTTGATGTCGAGCTTAATAATTTTCATCATGATCCATATTGTTCCTGCTTGTGCTAAAATATTGCTAAAGATCACATAGTATTTAGGTGCATCCTGGTTTTAGTGTAATTTACGTAATTGTTTCTTCATAAATTGGTTTTGTCATGATTAACAGATAGCGTTGATTAATTATATTATATAACCTGGCGTATCAATCCAATCAGTCTTTTCCATTACAAAAGTTTAATATACGCAGTGTGTCAGGAATCCATGGTGGTCTAAACAACCAAAAATTTTCTAGATCCGGGCTTATAATCACATGCGCATCATTACGTTCCAATATCGAAAATGCATTCAAATGCATGTTTAAACAGAAATGATAACGAAATGATAACATTGGTTGTTATCTGGGTTTTATCCAACAGAAGGTCGAAATGGAAAGGGCGTTAACCATCTGTGAGTTTTGAATGATATTCAGTCAAATGATAAAATGAATTTTCTGAAACGATGCGCAGATCGATTTGCTATTTATTTTGTTGTTTGCTAAATTAAATATAGATCGTGAACATGCCCAATAAATAATTGCCTTGATATTATAATATAATTAAGGATACATGTATTTTGTTGGGGCATTGTTTGTTCGTTTGAATATTTAACTGACCTTAGGTAGAGGCCTAGGAAGGATTTGTGGCAATGCTTGTGCGGAAAATACTAGGACGCCATGATACAAACTGTGGTAATGGTGTATATTGTTGTATATGGGACTAGAAACTCGTATTTAACCTTTGTTTAAAATATTGTATAATAGATTGCCCGTTCGTCTGTCTGAATATCTTACGCGAATATCGAAGTCAAGGGTACTATTTATTTTCTTACTAAAAATGTTATAATTTCGTTGCTACTCGAAGGCCTAAAGATGAAAAGGGGAATTAATTCTAAAACTAAATTGCGTGAGAAAGGCAATGTTATCCATCCATCAAGTATTACTCAGGCCCGTAGAAAGCAATTTCATATTGGAGGGGCTGAAGCCCCTGTGTATGAATATCTGGGGGGCTAAATTGGACTTTCAAATAAATCAGTGAAAATAAAGGTAAATTCAGTATTTTTGGTCAACATGGTGGTGGTGGTGGGGGGGGCTTAGGCCCCTCTAGTCCCCTTTTACTACTGGCTTGCTACGTAAAATCTATTCTGTGATTCCGATACAACAACGCCGGAAATCCACATTGATTTATTTATCAAAAGAGGAAATGCAATTTTAAATTATTTCACCAAATTCCAGGAGAAAAACGACTTAGATCTGTGAATTCTCCGAATTGAAGTGTCTATTAATTCGGATTAAAATGCATCTTGAAGGAGGAAGATAAATCGAAGCGTTTTACTGATAAACTACTCAAATTTTCAATTTTCATTCATGATATTCTGCAGAATTTCTCTTGATATTGTCAAATCTGTCCAAATATTTTGAAATTCGAGAGAGGGTGATTAGACAATCCGGAATCCTCCCATTGATTTTAAATTCGTATTTTTTTTCTGGCTGATTTCTTTTTGCCCGATTTCCTACGTTTCTACTTCTACATCAAAGGCATCATTGATGAGAGTCTTGTTTAAACGATCATTGGATGTCATTGTTTTCTGACTTGATTTCTTATGATAAAAATTGTTATAACTTTGATGCAAAGCAGGTTTATATTGAATCTTTCACTATTTATCTACCCGAATATGTGTTTTATTTCTATTCTTCTTTTACGTGCCTTCTACAAATTAGGAAAGGCTAGTCGAATTTTATTTCAATTCCAGCAATTTTGGTAACAAAACGGTTGAAATCATACCCTTTTTATTATCATGGTAATCATCCCAGAAGATTTCTACGAATAATTTGATGCCAAGATCGGTGTCATCAATTAAACTCAAGGTCTGATATCAAGGTCATACTTTAGAAAAAATCTAGCGCATACATTTTGTGTTTCACAAACATTTTGTTTAACGACACCCACCCCTACAATTCGCACTACATCGGAATTTATTTGCGACGTCGTAAATTTGTAACGCTTCCTCGTAGATCGAATACGTTACGAATGTTTACGACATTGAACGACATCGCACGAATCTCATTAGGGGTGGAATACCTTAACAAGACTACGAAGTGTCATTTGCTGAAATCGATGTCATATTGTCTATCTTTTTACAATCTGATTGATAAATGACTCAGTCCATCCTTTTCATAATTAACATCTTTTTTCAATCTCTATGTTACACTTTTATGTATATTTTCTCTCTAATTATTTTTTCCACTACTGACAACAGAAAATTTGGAAAGCAAGTGAGAGAGAAATGCTTCGGTGATGCAATCGAGCCTATCGGTTAACGCCTGTTTCTCGCTGATAATAACATCGGATACCTCTTCTTGAAAAACCTCGTAACTGCAGCTTAAAACAAGCTGCAGTTACGAGGTTTTCCAAGAAAAGCAGCGACTTGATAGCTTTTGCACTTACGATAAACGTCTGGCAGACCTTCTGTATTTGTGATAACTAAGATTTGTTATGATGGAAGACATTATGGGAAAAATTTCAATCCTTATCCATTTGATCGAAACCTTGACATAATTTTGATTTTTTTCGATGTAAACTCTTTAGCGTAGCAATAAAATTTCAAATTGGCTTACGGTGATACTTTTTCGACTAACCGTTTGTCGCGTCTTTTTTTCTCCATGCAGCCGATACATAGGCCTCCATCGTGTTTCGGACTCTCGACCTCCGCTCCGAGGACAGACGCTCAAAGTACTAAGCCATAAATACATGGAAATTTCGTGGATAAACGAAGTCTTTCTTCAGGCAAGGTATTACATGTCCGAAGGAAGTAAGTCCATATTGGGGCGGCTAAAGCCCCTGTGTCTGAATATTGGGGGGGGGGGGGGGGGGCGGTGGTAAAATTGGATTTTTCCTAAATTTTCAGTGTAAAATAAGAAAAAAATGTTATATTTTGGCCAACCTTAGGGGGTTAAGCACCACTAACCCCCTCGTTCCTACGGGCCTGAGTATTTATGCATTTATGTCTCTAAAACTGACAATTTCATTTTATATCGACGGTTTTCTTCAAAATCTCCATTTATAACACTAGCACAAGTCTATGAAAAACACATCGTTAAAGTTAATTTGGCAACATAAATGCTTGTTTTCGGGTCAGTTACGTAAAATAATGAGACTTTCGAAATTCCAAGACTGTGTTACGTCACTGCGATGTTACGCATCAGTCATAGGTTAGTGGTTTAGCACTGGTTAACTATAGATTCATAGATAAACAAAACCTTGCGAGAAAAATGTATCCGAAAACATTGAGTCATTGGTCTTAGATTGTGCAAGAATTTTGACACATATCGTCGCTTTTCAACGAAAACCTCGTAACTGCAGCTTTAAAAAAGCTGCAGTTACGAGGTTTTCGTTAAAAAGCAGCGACATACTGAATCTTACTAAAACGTATCACGAAGCCTCAGAGAATGAAAGAGAAAGAACCATCGCATGCAAAATTGTATTCATTAAGGTATGCAACCCATCATTAGCACTAAAGAGCTAGAGACGAAATTTGAAAAGCGCCAGTAAATCCTAAACTGTGTTATATTTCCATTCAAAATACATGTACAAACATAAGCATTTTGAACGGTTTAGAATTTTGAATTCATGCAAACTTACGGAAATATTAAATTTTGATACCAATGTTCAAAATTATCTCCCTTGCATATGAGTATAGAATAAAATAATATTAAATCATTTTCTTCTTAAATTATATTTTGAAATCCGGCACGGTGAATCAACTTATGTGAAGTGTATTTACAAGAGTGTGTAATTTGATGCAATTTCGTATGGCTAGAACGCGATGTTTTTAATGATAGGCTGTATACCTTAAGAGCGTTTTCCCCTTGCTACTAGGTTATTGCTAGCATGTTCCATAATATCATGATTGGGTCATAGTTTTATAGATTTGCACTAATTATAAAGTTGATTTTCAGATAAACAAATAATGCTGAGACAATAACTTATTTGTAATAAATGTTCAGGAAGTTTCTTGTAACGTTTATCAATTGGTCTTGAATAGAGCCGTTAATGCTGATACGGAGGACAAATGTTGTCGCTTTTCATCGAAAACATGAAAACATCATAACGGCAGTGTATTTAAAGCTGCAGTTACGAGATTTTCGAAGAAACATTCAGATAATTTTGCTTGCAAAAACAGATAGATACAGTCTAATTCTAAATTCATTAATTTCAAAATTCTAAGTCTGCATTACGTCATAGACAGGCTACGTATCTATCAGTATATATAATGACTTAGCACCGGTTGACTGTTGGCTCGTTGATAAACAAGCAACATTGTGGAAAATATATCGTTGCTTTTCATCAACAACATCGTAACTGCAGCTTAGATAAGCTGCAGTTACGAGGTTTTTGAAGAAAAGTGACGATATTGTTAAGCATTTTCTGAGGAAGGAAACGAGAAAGGGCAGGGGGCAAAGAAGGAAGTTTAAATCATATTCGACGTTTTCAAGCTGTTCACATTGAATCGTCTATTCGCACATCATTTGGAAATGATTACGATGTCCAATGGACCTCCAAGACAAAACGCCTATTCATCAAACCATATGAGTATTTACATTAACCCTTTCCCTAACAAGACCTGGTTTTGACATCCCTAATAGAACAAGCTTGGGAAAACATTGAAACAAAAGAAGAAACTGCTGATAACCAGCAGTTTCTCCTTTTGTCTCAATATTTTCTGTGCCATATTTTACACAAATCATGTCTTTATTATCATCATTTTTGTCGTCAGCAGTAGCTTTCAAATTGGATCACCCTAAAATTTAGTCGTTTGGGAAAGGGTTAACACAGACGAAAAATCAAAATCATACGAGATGCAGACGAACTATTGACCCTTTCGAAAGCAAAACCTGGTTTTGGAGTCCAAAGTAAAATGATTTTGGAAAACAATGAGAGAAAAGAAGAAACTGCTGATTGCTGATGGTCAGCAATTTCTTCTTTTTTTTCTCAATATTTTTAAATGCAATGACATACGAGTTTTCTCCTTTTTTTTCATCAAGTGTTGTGTCGTCTGCAGCTCCTTTCAAATTGGCGCCGTTTGTGGAAGGGTTGATATCTTCGTTTTTCAACAAAGACCTCGTAACTGCAGCTTGCTTAAGCTGCAGTTACGAGGTTTTTGGTTGAAAAGCAACGAAATAGCAGACGTATCCCGAGGCGATATTCTGTTTCCACACAAAACTGAATGGTTTCAAATGTTTGGCATTGACAGCAAAATGGGTATGTTATCTTTCACCCTTCAACTCACGTTAAACTTTAACCTTGAAAAAACAAGTCAAACTCTTAAGGTATTCCATCCTACATAAGATATCAAATATTTAGAGTAATTTAGGGCGTCATCCGTGTGGAAATTGACGAGGTTATCATAATTTCAAATGCGGATACCATCGGCAAATCATTAATATAGATGCGTCGTTTTTCTAAACCCATTATCACACAGTTATCAGTATGCCTTTTGAAACCCCACCAGCTAACGGCTTCGGAAAGCATGGTGGAAAATGAAGAAATTCCTTTCGACAAAACAATTAATTTTCTTCATTTCTCACAATGTTTTCTACTCGGAAAGACCGAACATGTAAAATGCCATTCACTTGAAATTGTCGACTGCAAAATCTTTGAATATATACGAGTCCGCCTAGAAATAGGTTTAACCCATTACCACACATTGACGCCTTTTGACTTCCCAAATGAAAAAGGCTTTGGAAAATGTCGTAGAAAATGAATTAATTGCTTGTGACAACTAATTTCTTCATTTACCACAATGTTTTCTTACCTAAAATGGAAAAGATTTTTAAAATTATATCTACTTGAAATTGTCGTCTGCAACATCTTTGAATTTGGACCACCACAAAATTTTGCCGTTCGGGAAAGGGTTCAAAATGTTGTTGTTGTTGTTGTTGTTGTTGTTGTTGTTGTTGTTGTTGTTGCTGCTGCTGCTGCTGTTGTTATTGTTGTCTTCATGCGCATTACATAAAGGATATTATGTTGACCAATTCAATGATGTTGACGAATCCTTTAAAAGAAATCATAAAATCGCGATTTTATGTTAATTAAATGAATAGAAATTGGGACTAAGTTGACCAAGTCAGTGGTGATAAAAGTTGACATTGTCAGGGTTCAAATATTTGGCGAATTTCTAATTAAGGTGACAGAAACCGTGTGATCTTATCGATTGAAATACCTTAAACACTTAAAATTGTCGGGGTTTAATTAACTTGGACCAGTAAAATTTGTACCATCCACGTACTAGGCGAAAAGAAATACTTTGCAAACTGTTTGCAAATAATGAGATTTGGACATTCAAGAGCATTACTCTTTTTACCCAACTACCCGTATTTTCCAAAACTGTTTCTATTTAGGGGCGTAAAAACTACGTTTTGTTTAGTAAAGGGAAATAACTCCCACAATCCTTACTGGCTTTAATTTTGCTCAAATTATTATAAAACAAAACTTTGGCTGAGAAGACGAAAAGAAATCAAAATGACCATTGCTCTAGTCCAGACAAAATATTACAGCACATGTTGACAAAATTTACCTATAAATGTAAAAAAAGGAGAAAACGTTCATAATTTCAAATCCTACAACTTTGCATGCGTTGGTTCAAATCTTGCAGGTGTGAAACACCTGCAAGATTCGAACCAGCACTTGCAAAACTGCAGAAATTTGAAGATCAATTTGTGTTGATTACATAGGTAGATTTTGTTAATATGTTCAACAATAACGTGATCATACTTTAGACGATATTGAGAGAAAGGAACATGGAGCCACCGTTTACAAAACACGCGGGTGTTTTTGAGGGTAAGTGCTACCAGACTTTTCCTGTTCTTGATCGGAAAATATCGGAAGGGTTTGTAAATTGATTATGCAATGGGGCACTTAAATTTGACAAATGGTTCTAACGAACCTCTGAGGTGCAAGGTACATTAAAGATACCTTAAATATCTTGGAACCATTTCGAATAACTTTGACAATTTGCCATTGCTAAGGTTTGATTATTTTAACTCTCAAAAGCCGTTAAATAGTTTTATCCAGTCATGACAAAATGGAATAGAAAGAGGCTTGGAAATACACACATTTTTGGGGATGCTCAATCAAGAATATAGTTTAGTTTTCAAAAATATTTTAACCCTTTCCAAACGGCGACAATCTAGACTTTGAAATAAAAAAAAACTGGTGTAAAGGGTGATTTGATGATATAGATACAATTATGTTTATCTGAGAACAAATTGGCTAAAGGAAAAAAAATAGTGGTTATAAAACATTACCTCCGTTTGCCTCAATTTTTTCAAAAAGTTTTTATTACGTATGTCAAAAATAGAGCTTGTGTGGGAAATAGTAAAATGCACAATATCATGCGTCACATTATACATAAAATCCCCAATATATTAGCATCGGATACAAAAAAAAACCTGCGCAGATAGACCAGTGTCGATACTTACACGTATTCAATAAGACCTTGTTTGACATGGCGCGACCAAATGGGATCCAAATCCGTATTTAACACGTTTTTGCAAGATAGGCGTAATCCCATTTTACCTATTTTTTGATAGACAACGGTGTTATGCTTATCAGCAAATTACTTTCCCATAAATTAAAATGATTTATATCGTTACTTCGTGTTTCTGATGGTACCGTTAATTGAAAACACGCTTCAATCCTTACTAATCCTAACCCTAGTTTCCACGTCCAAAACAGGGTATTTTTGTTTTATTGAAAACAAATCTGACAAAAGAAGAAAGATACTACAAGTAATAACTAGAACTTTCTCTTTTTTTTGTTTATACTCTCTTGGCAATAATGAACACAGATCATCTCTTTATCAACATGCATATTATATTCCTCTTAATCCCTTTGAATTTTGGTCCGTCTAAGATTTTGAAAAATCATTTTGGAAAATAGAAATGCTGAGATTTTTATCATCCTCGTAACAAGCAACTTTAAATCTGTGAGTTGTATTAGGTTTTATGCCATATGAAAGGCTTTCTAGTGAAGTTCTTTTCGAAGGAGCCATTTGCTAATCGGTTAACCTCACTATGTATTCCTGTATGTTCCCACAAAACTTACATCACCACTTGCAAAACTGTCATATCCTGAGCGATCGATAGTAGATTCTACGCGATATAAACATCTAATGCGCTGCGCACATTTTAATGTTTATTTCGCGTAGAATTCTATTATACAGCCTCTTTCTAATACTTAGAAAAAATATGAAAATACTTTTGCATGCCGTGTTTGTAAAAGTTTTCAACGTTTTATTTTAATGTGTACATTTTCTCATTTACAGACAGATTTATTCTTTTAAATGTAAATTTGATTGCTGACTGCTCAGTTAATTAGCTTCCCTCGGATAATTTAAGGTTATGTTTTTTAAGATTCCGTTGGAAACGAAACAAGTATTTCAAATTAAACCTCTAAATCAAGTTTCAAGCTCCATAGATAATTCTCTAAATTGATTTATCCAATTAGTTATTGCGGAATCTTGGCAATTGTGTTACAAAGAAAAACACTGTAAACAATAACAAAATAATTACTTGAGGAAATGGGATGGGTGCACGAAAACATTACTTGTTTCAAAACTACATAACATCGCTTTCCAACGAAAACATAGTAACTGCAGCTTGCTTTAAGCTGCACTGAGTTTTGAGGCTTTCGTTGAGAAGCAGCGATAAACATCAAGTGAGGAGTTGACCTTATCCACGACCGGACAAAAATATGTGATGAAAAGATTCATTAGAACAAATCCTAGCTGTGCACTATGGTCCGCCAATGTACTGAACCTCATTTCATGCATGTGTCTGTTCCACAGACACAGAATCATTGTAACAAAAGGGAGGAAATCTGTTTTGACCGGATCTCACTTTGTTTAATACGACCCGTTTTCACTATTACATTAATTTCAAAACTGAAAGTTAAACTTGAATAGTTGCATGTGTTCCCGTCATTCACATTGGTAACCCAAAACTTTATGTAATCGATTGATCTTTATCGATCAGCCTAATGTTTTTGTTTAAGATTAAATCAACAGGTGTCGATGTTACTTGATATGTGGTAATAAAGTCTAGTCGAAATAAACCCTTATCCAAACAGCTACCTTAAACCGCACATAAATAAGAGAAGAATTGGATTAAAAGATTGGATGAGGTTTTTCGCCTCGTTCAACATAATTTACATTGCGCCATTGCGTCGAACGTCATACTGAAGGTAGCCCTGTGCTCCTGGGGCCTGTTTTATCAAAACATGTAAGACGTATTTTTGTCTTACCTTATCCTATGACTAACGACAATTTCATGGCAAGAAAGCCGCGGCCTTTGCGCAGTTGGTAGCGCATTTACCTCTCATTCGAGAGGTCCCGGGTTCGATACCCGGCCGCGGCTAATACCCTTTCTGACAAAATTGTCACCCACCAATGGGTTTGAAACCGTTAGCCTAAGTGGGCTAGCAGCTGGAGGCTCGGTAAGGGTGTTGTGGTAGTACTGGTTTCAGAAACATCAGGAATCCATGGGTAGGTGCTCCAGCCGCCGCGATATGACCTTGGCAGTTGAAAATGGCGTAAAACCAGATGGTTTCAATATGAAGCCAAAGATAAACCATTTTCGTACAATATCTTATATTTATTCAAAAGTAAAACGACCGAGTTAACCTAATCTAAATATTTACATTACGCTGGATTAGGAGTGAATTTAGGATTAGCATAATTCAGTAGTTAGATCAATTTCTCTCCAAATGGACAGGTTGTGCTAGTTTTCTTTTTATTTTGACCCAAAATGTTGACAAGTCTGATAAGAAGATGTCATTTATCAAATTGTCTGACAGCAAAATGTGAATATCAATTGATCCGTTCGCCTTAGCTAAGAATTGAAAATTAGAACGGAAAACTTGTTTTTTTTTAAAAAACGTTAAGTATCATTAATTGTTGATCAAATCACTCTGGGTCCACGATTTTCTAAATTGACATACCTAGATACTTTCCCACTATTCGTATGCATTTTTATTTACAATTGGTATTATTCTCGTATGGCTACGACATCCTGTCCATTAATCAAGTCATTTGACAGATGCTATCACTGATTAAACAAACACGTCAATGTCAATTGATTTTTAAGGTCACCACTGCCTTGCTCCTTTCAATGATGCTTTACATGCAAAGATAAAATGGATCTTGAATGCGCACATAATTATGTATTTGAAATTACAAACGGCCAACAGTACGTGTGATTGCTTTGACACACCGATTATTGTGACAGTCTATTTTTCTCAAAAATAGCCTCACGGGTGGTAAACAGAGAAACTAGCTCCAAAAAGAGGTAGTTGCATAGAGCAAAAAAAAGTAGGTCACGAACACATTTTCTAAAATTATTTCTTTGAAAGCGAGTTTTTGAGAAATCTGGCGATGCTGTAATATGAAGAAATGGTCGAAGTTTGTTGTGCACGAGAAAATACGGTATTAGTAACAGGGTTTTAATACAACCGTTGAAAAACATTTCAAAATCGAAAGTAAAAACTTCTGAATTTTCGATTTTGAAATGTTTTTCAACGATTGTATTCAAACTCTGCTTACTAACACCGTATATTCTCGTGCACAACAAACTTAGACCATTTCTTCATATTACAGCATCGCCGGATTTTTCAATAACGCGTGGTAAAAAGAAATAATTGTAGAAAAATGTGTTCGTGACCTACCTTTGTTTACAGATTTTCGCTCTATGCAACTACCTCGTTAAAGGCCGGATGTCACGAGGAAACAAAATACCGTTGACTCTTTTTGGAGCTAGTTTCTCTGTTTACCACCCGTGAGCCTACTACGTTAATTGTTTCAAGACAATATGATTTTATCTAGCAACAGTACAGTGTGTTTCTTACAATCTGATTCAACTGACAAGTTGCGTCGCATTAAGGAAACAAGCCTTTTCATAATTAGTAAGGTCTATTTGAGGAATTATTTCTTGTTTAGTACATTTGAAGCAGTGATCATACAAAATATTTTTATTGTCATTTAACCTCTTACACCTGGCAAATCGTTTATGTAAATAAACAAGTAGTTGAGCACAATTGGTAGGCTGTAACTGTCTAGATCGTATCTGACGTCGCTTTCAACAAATTTTCAATCAATGCACCATTTCGATTCATTTTAACCCATAACCAAACAACAAAATTTTAGACTGCTCCAAATTCAAAGATGTTGCAGACGACAATTTCAAGCGAATGAAATTAAAAAAAAAAAAGTTTTGTCATTTTGAGTAGAAAACCTTCTGGGAAATGAAGAAATTGCTTACCACAGGCAATTTCTTCATTTTCCACAATGTTTTTAAAACATTTTAAAACTTGTAGGGAGTCAAAAAGAGTCACTGTGTGGTAATGGGTTAAATACAATTCCTGATCTCGATGTCTCATAATCTGAATACGGAGGTATAAGTCCTTCGACAGATAGGTTCTTTAAATTGACACGATAACTATTAAGTTATTGCGTTTTGTAGAGTTTGCATCTAATTAATCAAAATAGAATTGATCCGGGATCTGATGAAATGTCTTTTATAGCCCTTGAGACTATCATGTTCCCAGATCAGCCTGTCTAATTGTGACCCAAACTGCTGTTTAGCGGTTGATTCTTGTGATAAAGAAGCTTCAAGAAAACACTTTGTTGCATGATCAGACTGTGTAAATACGCAGGCTGATCTGCAACCATATTGGACTCAATGGGCATTTTTCTAGATACATGCTCACTTTCGTCATAATGAAAACTTTCCCACTCTTTTTCTGAAATCTCTTTTCATACATGATTTGTATTAGACTATACATGTACGTTAAGTGCGTTAAGGTCAACTTAGAAATAAATACTACGAAAAAGCAATAAACGGACTAATAAACAAAACAAAGACATAGCCTGGGGGTCATCGACAGACTATAATCATTTGTTCGCAATGATATGATAGACACTCTGTTTGTGTAGACTTTTACGACACTTTCAACAATGTTTCAGTCATAATACGTCTCTAGTTCACTGACAAATGTATATTCATGGGTATCACTCACAGACGTTTGTACAAGTCGAGATTACAAATCCAATTTAATAAACTCTTGGAAGCAAAGGACTGAAGTTAATGCAGACTGACGAAACGTAATGTATTCTACAGTACGATTTCGAAATTCTTTTCGAAAAAGAAACTGTTGTGCCCTGACAAAATTGCTTAAGGAGCGGATATGTAACACATAAAAGATGCAACGTTCATCCAAGACGAAGAAGAAAATAAGTAATGAGAGTTTGAATACCACTTGCGATAAAACTACATCGCCAAATAATAAATAATAATTATAATAGTAATAAATTACCTGATTTTCCCACACCGGCACTGCCCAGTATGCATATCTTTGTGTCCACGGATTTGTTCTTTCCATTCGATGTCATTGTACGAAGGGAGTGGGGCTTTATGTCTTCTAACATTGAAGCAACCTGAATGTCATCTAACACTGGAATAATCTTAACGTCATCCAAGTTTCGAATAATGTTACTATAATATTTCAAAAAATTATCCAAGTACCAGTCTAAGGACACATAAGCTTAGCAAGATCCAAAAGCAATATCTTTTAAAGTTTAATCGACCGTTTAAACACTACTAAATCCAAAATCAACGTATTTGATACGGATTTTGTAAAATATAGCAGTGAACAATTCTTAATGGCATACAAAACTTTAACCATCAAAATATAAAAATCGTTTAGGGTTAACAGTCTAAATATTAGTCTGTAATTTAGATACTCTATTTATCACCTTTGAATCAATCTAAATATCACCTAAGCATCTTAAACACTATTAAAATCCTCTAGCATTGAATGTTGATTAAAATCCTTCAACGTATCCCAAACTGCGTTCTAATTCACACACATAATTTGGGTCATAACATTAAAACTTTAAATCCACAGTTTCGCAACTTTTTCACATAAATTTAATTCAAAAGCTATCTCGTTATTATGTAACTCCACTTGGCATATATTTCGATTTTCTTCACATAAAATCACTTGTATTCAGCTTACTTAACAATTTTATTATATATCACAAAAGAGCCTGGATCATTCATTCAAATTGCTAGCGGGGATTTTACACCTTTTTTATAACCAGGGATTAAGTTTTTTAATAAAAATGCAAATTCCTTTGATAACAGTACAGCCATTAAATGCATACGACGAGCAATCCTTTTAACGACACACGGTATGATATTTCTTTCAAAACTGAAACGTAAAAAAATCCAATACAAAAATGTGTACATACGAGATCTTAATCTGAATTCAATATACAATAAGCCCTGGTTAAATAATAAATAGTTAATGAGTAAAAAATGCTTGATTTTATCTATGAAAATACAGATAGAAACATTGAGGAAAAATACTCAAACACTGTCGAAAAAGAAACAAGTAGTCGATTTTCTTCGAAAAACTCGAAACTGCAGCTTAAACAAGCTGCAGTTACGAGGTTTTTGAAGAAAGGTGACAAAGGTTTGATTACCACATTATTTTTTTCTTTTTCGAAAGTATTTTGTATTATATATTTCAAAACAATATTCACTATTTGTTGTTCCCAAATTCATTTAATTTAAACAAATCTAATAAAGTTATCGTTAGAAAAAAATCCAAATAATTCAAGCGATTTTTCGTCGCTTTTCAACAAAAACCTCGTAACTGCAGCTTGTTTTAATCTGCAGTTACGAGGTTTTTGTTGAAAAGCAGCGTCATATCTTACGTCCATCCCTCATCAAAGTACTCCAGGTAGTATACGGTTCAACTAAACAGTTAACGTTCACGGCGAAAAGGTGAATGGGGGATCGATTTTGCTCACACGAATTTTGTACTGTAAACAGCGAAGACGGTTATTTCGAAATTGTTAACTTGGCTAATTGTAATTTACAAACAGAACTTTTACAAGCATGCCAATGATACCGGAAAAGAAACATTCAAGGAAGAGAAAAAATAACACAAAAAGTGTTACATGTATTACGCTGTACAGTTTGTAGGTTAAATGGTTTGGTTAGAAATTTAAACCGCATTGGGGTCGAGTTTGCTCACACGATTCTTACGTATACAACAAAGACCGATTTTTCGAATTCTGACGACAAAGCGAAAGAAAGCGAATGAAAACGCTATAAGAGAAGAACAAACAATATCAAATCATTTTATGCGCATTTTGATTAAGTTGGACGATTTAACATTCGCCATTATCTTGATAATTTTTTAACCCTTTCCCAAACGGCATATTATTAGGTAATCCATTTCAAAAGAAGCTAATTAAATCGAGGCATCAAAACAGATGTCGAAAAAAAACTGGATTTGTGTAAAATATAGCATAGAAAGCATTGAGGCAAAAGGAGAAACTGCTGGTCATCAGCAGTTTCTTCTTTTGTCTCAATAGTTTGCCTGTAGTTTTTGATAAAATATCTAAAGAGAAAAAAGGCAGTGTATGCTAAGATCATTCTGCACGTCTGTGTCTATACTGCATGCCGAATCTTTGCCGTGGACTGCATGAGAAAGTAACGAGAATGTAAATAGGAAGACGATTTCCGTGCCTGGCGTTCTCTCACACGAGTTTGTATACGATCTATAAGATAGTTATTTTGTAAACACTGTGAACCCTTTCATACATTATTTCTAGCATTTCCTAGTTTCTGTCTGCCATACAACAGACAAAGAAGGAAATATTTCAAGAACAGGCTTACCATAAATCAGGGCCCGTATTCAACAACGTTTCAACAACAAGAGTGACAAGGTCAAAATATACGCCGCCACTTATAAAACTTGAGACACAAAAGTGACATTGACAAGGATTTATAAATATTCACTGAAAGACCTGTAAAAAGTTGTGTTCACTAGAAAGTTTATAAATATCCAGTCAAAAACCTGGAAGGAGTTGCGTTCACAAGGCTGCAATTTCAATAAGCCACAGATACTAAGTTTTAAGGGGGCATACACACTCAAGCAAAAATCAACGAACCATATAACCCTTACTTTGTGCACATCTACCAAGTAAGGTGATAACATCCATCAAGTTTCATGAAGATCCAGCCAGAAACTTAGGAGGAGTAGCGTTCACAAGATTGCAAGTTTGATAAGCCACATAGACTAAGTTTTAAGGGGGCATGACTCAGGCCACTCTCTTATGAACAGAGCATATTATCTCTACATTCCATTTCGATAGAATGAGCTCTGTTCTCGCGGGGTCATTTCACGTCTAATCTCGGGGCCTTGGCGGGATTTCAGTATCCAATCGTTGGCGATACACAACAAAACAATTTAAAAAGCTGATACAAGCTTTCATTGGCTGACGCTTCAAATTACCGGCTTCAGCCAAAAATAGAAGCGACGTAATGTATACGTAATCAAACCAGATCAAACTGAATTATTTTGATTCGATAATTCAAATGTTACCGGCTTCAGCCAAAAAAAGAAGCGACGTAATGTATACGTAATGATCATGCAAGATAAAACTGATTGATTATGATTCGATAATTCAAATGATGTGCTATAATTAGATTATGACGACCAAATAGGCTGTTGGGGTACCGAAAATTGCAGAGGTCATATTTGATGGTTTAATCAATAGACCTCGGCAATGGAGAGTAAACTCAGGCAAAAATCAATGAACCATAGAATCCTTCCTTTATGCACATCTACCTATTGATGTGATATCATTGCCCAAGTTTCATAAAGATCCAGCCAGAAACTTAGGAGAATTTGCGCTCAAAAGAAAAGTGGACGGACGTACGGACGGATGGACGGGCGGATGGACGGACGGACAGACGAAGAAGATGACGCCAATATGCGACCGCCTCCGGCGGCGTATAAAAATGGTTAACGAAAATTATTTGATAATGGATTGAATATCTTAAGGTAGGTTACATTCCTTTTATGCAACCTTGTCACCAAGATAAATCACGGGTATTGATATCACCATGTTTGGCTGTGACCTTATCACCGTGATAAATAGCAGGTTTTATATCTTCTAAAGAGTCACACACAAATGTATTTTGGTATTATGTATATTGTACATTATATAGAATCTTCGCAAGCCAATGGTTCTAACTCCTTGTTCCGTGGTAAGAAACAAAGTGGAGGTAGCACTCGTGGCTTACGACGATGATTATATTGCGAAAAAAAAACCGGTTAACGAAAATCATTTATGAGCATAATTTCTTATACCAAACACACGAAACAGCAAACGGGTAGAACAAACCGCAGTCGTATTTCTGTTACAAGTTAAGTGTTCGACCTACTTGGTGGACCAATAAAATTGCAGCATATTTTAAAATTTCACCGCTACATTTCGCGTCATTGAGCTGCCGGCTAGTTTGTCTGAAGTCTATACATAGCCATGCATAGTCTCCAATGGACCGGTAGCGAGCACTTAAGGTATCCAACCCCTCAAAAGCACTAAAGACCCAGATGCGAAATTTGAAAAGTGCCAGTAATTCCTAAACTGTGTTACATTTCCATTCCAAATGGAAATATTTCACACAAATGTTCAAAATTACCCCCCTTTCAAATGAATAAAGAGTAAAATGGTATTTGTAAATTATTTTCTTCTTGACGCATAATCTTGAAATCCGGCATGGTGAATCAACTAATTTGAAGGGTGTTTACATGTGTGTGTGTAATTTGATGCATTTTATATGGCCAGAAAGTGGTTATTTTTTGAGGGTCTGTAAACCCTAAGTCAGATAGAGTCTATATAGTAGATTCCACACGATATAAACATTCAATGCGCTGCGCGCATTTGAATGTTTATTTCGCATAGAATCTACTATTCAGACTCTATCTAATACGTAATCGACATGTCCGTTCTCTTTTTCTTTCCCCATTTGTGTTTGTGTTAATGTCTAATGTTGAAAATTAGTAGGAAAAATTTAAATGATCTCTTTAAAGCATGAAATAAATATGATAGAAATAATGAATTGAGGAAGATAATTTTGTCGAATGGGGTTAACGTCCCTTTCAACTGCTATGGTCAAATCTCGTTAAGTTTAATCGTGCACAATTCTCTTATAAAAAAATCCCTTTAATGAAACCACCGATATGAAGAAAAAAGGAGAAAGAATTTCCCATAAAATCCCCTTCAGACGTTATGAACTGTAACTGTACAAAACCACATTTATAGATAGAATTTTTGTGGTTTCTAATGCATTTTACACGATCAAACTTAACGACACTTGCCGTATCATTTAATCTAATACAATGCGTGAAGTGTTTAAATTTGTTTGATCATGAAATTCGTGTGAAATTTGTTAAATTCCTAATAACCTACTCATGAATGCACATTTTAATACAGATTTTTTTTCTCTTTTATGTGGTTACATTGCAGGTCGTCGTTTTTTCTCTCTCTATTTTTTGATTTTATAGAGAGGGGGTAGTTGTGGCGAGGATTAAAGATGATTCTTAATCTATTGAATACATTTCTGATATATTTTTTTTGTTTTCGTGGCAGCTTATAACACTGGTGGTGAATTAAAACAATTTTCGCTACAACAAGGTATAGATATTTTTCGTTTAAATGTGAGTTTATAGATTTTTTTCCAATGGCGATGGACTTGTTCTAAAAACAGACCGGTTTTACCGTTTTGTATTGACAAGCTGTCGTTGTTGTTTTAAAATCTCGTAACTACGGCTTTGATAAAGCCGTAGTTACGATATTCTATGACAACACCGACGGAATACATTGATCGCGAAAAAACGTCCCTCGCTTTGGCCGAGTTTGCCACCAGTGAATAAGAGAAGAAATCGAGGGTGGTATTCACTAACCAGTCTAGGTTTACCTTTAAAATTATTTAACAACCCATCCATATGGCCGAGACATACGTCCAAATAAGATGGGTTGTCATGTAGTCAATCAATCTATTAATGTTGGCCAATACGGTCCTAGAATTTTCGCTGGAAATATATAATCTGAGGTCGTAAACATATACATGTAAACTAATAATAAGCTAATACACTAATAATACCTGGTTTTGAAATCACACACATAAAAGAAAAAAATGTGTATAGTTAAGTAGTGCACTAAGAAAAAGAAATTACTAATAATCAACTTTTCTGCAAAATAGTCTATAGATCTTCTAAATTTTTCACGTTGTCTTTTCTGACATAAAAACTTTACACCATGGATCTCATTTCTAATAGGACCTGGCTAGGTTTTTGCTGATAGGGTAAGGGTTGAAGAACAACGTATGTCAATGATTGTATATGTGATGTCTGATTGATATGTTTTTCATGTTTGTATTTGTTTTTATGTTCATTTCTATCGTTTGTAAACTTATCTTGTTCGCATGTATGGCGGAAATAAAGGATGAAACTAGCCTAAAACTTCTGGGTGCATGATTCGCGATGATGTGACAAAACCGTTTAATGACTAATGAATCAACAAACGAGGTATACCTCGTCTTTCAGCCATTGTACGAAACCACGTGACACCAAACCAAGCGATATAATGTGCTCTGATTTATCATATGATTCCACTTCTTTCATATATGTTTTATGTACATATATAGTAGGCCCACTACTTAAAACACAGTATGCTGTAGCTTTATGAGATCAGAACTTATATGAAGTTTTCACCTCATCTTACTCAAAACTTGCAAGTTCACGATATTGTGCGTAAATCACCTTACAAAATAAACGTGTCTGTATGTCTGTCAGTCGATATAATAAACCTACTGACCGGCAACCATAGATCACATCACATAATTAGTAGCTTTGTAATTGCGATCGTTGACTCAGCATACTTAGAACCTTGACAGTGGTGAACATTAAAGCGATTTGCCCTTTAACCCTTTCCCAAACAACAAAATTTTAAGGTGATTCACTTCAAAAAGTGCCACAAATGACTAAATGGATGTTATTAAAGATAGAATTTGTGTAAAATATGGCATAGGAAATATTGAGACAAAAGGAGAAACTGCTGGTTATCAGCAGTTTCTTCTTTTGTTTCAATGTTTTCCCAAGCCATTTCTTCTAAGGACGTCAAAACCAGGTCTTGTTTGGGAAAGGGTTAATGCAAATCTCTCAAAAATACGGAGAGTCTGCTTGATGTCAGACTTGTAGCTCTCCCAAGACAATGATTATTTTAATTTTTAAGTATTTTAAGTGACGCATTTCAAACCTTTATATAATCGAGAAAGAAAAAACGGTACCCGTTAATACCCAAAGAAGTAAACGTTTGTCATAACTGAATGGCAATGAAAATTACACTTTTAGTATCAAATGTAAAAGAGGATATTTGTCGAAACTTGGTTCGAGGCCATGATCCCTAAATTGGTGAAATTCGAGTTACCGACTGAGCTTTCCGGGTTCGGCGGAAGGGGTAAATGAACGGAGAGCATACAATCGAGTTATCTCTAGTCGCATGTTTTGTTATCATAAAACATGCCTCCTATCAGTCTGCTAGTTAACCATACATTTACTCGTCATCAGACTTAATTTGTGATGGATTCCAGGTTATTTTGCTTCCTAGTGAAATGTAAGAGAAGTATAGCATATAAAAACATTTGAGCCAGGTTCTGGAAAAGGTCCCTTAATGCCTTGAAACCAAACAAGGTTCAGGATCAGACTGCGTATACACGCAGTCTGATCATGAACCATGTTGGTCTCCAATAGCTTCTTGGTGACCTGTAGCAAGCACGAGACAGCAGCATAGGACACAACCAGACTGCACCTATGCACAGGCTGATCTGGAAGTACAATAGTCTAGCATTCTTTTTGGGCCATTCTTTTAAATCCTGGCTTATATATCATTAAGAAACAACATGCACGATGCTGAAATATGAGTATAGAAATTACTAGAAATATACGCAAAACATACACAAATTATGAATCATGCAGGTCTCGATACAGACCTAGCACAGTATCTTTAAATTTTAGATAGAGATGCTCTGCCAGGTCATTTATCGAAACATGTAGCTGAAATTTAATTGTTGTGACTCGTCACGCTAAAGGGACCTTATCCGAACTCCAAACATTCAAAATTTGACAAATTTGTCAGACTCTGCACACGTAAATCAGACACTGTATGCGAAAAATGAACATATAGTAAGATAGGGAAAACATTCCAGATTACGAAAGTTACAAAAAAAAATGAAAAGTGTCGGCCCTAGTCTGGCTGCGCGGACTGCGCAGACTGACTAGGGTCGATATTTTTCACACTTCCAATAATGTCCCTTTCAGCGTGACGGGTCACAATTAAATGCTATAATCATATTCAAGATATTTTGTCTTAACGTGGTACAGAAAAGTGCACATTGCACGTGCGAGATCAATAAATCCTATGTACATGACTTGATTAACTATCATCTCTCAAAGGAAAAACATTCCGAAAGCAGTGTACCAATGTTTACTGTATTGCTTGCATGAATTCCGGTCATTCTTGTTGTCTCATGAAAAACATGTAAAACATACAAACACAACATATGATGTTGCTGTGATTTTACAACCTGCGTTCGTTTTCGCATTCTTGCATTCTTTTGTAGTATACATGACCTTTTGACTGATGAGTAGGAATGAATGTTTTGTTGGTAATGATAAAAGGTTTCCACCTGCTTACATCGAAAACATATGTAGACGTAAAAGGAACCTTATAGCATAGCAAATCACCGTAGAGTCATATCGGCTTACAGGAATTCCACCGATTTTCAAATTTGGGGATAAAAGTAAAATCTAGATATTTACAGCTTGCTTGTCCCCATCTACAAATAGACAAGAGGACCATGATGGTCCTATATCGCTCACCTGAACCAAAATGATATGAGCAACACTTTTGTTCAATTCAATAAACATTTATGACTATAAGACTGAAAACTAACTTATAGTCAATAACTTTGTGAAAATCAAACTCATCTGAGATCTTATGGTGCCAAACATTGTGTCCAGGTTTTTCTTGATTGATAAATAATCACAGATTCTAGAGTATAAACAAGGTCGAAAACAGCCAAAGACGGTATTTTTTTCAAATTCAAGGGCACACAATTCTCGACTTTCTGATCACATCAGACTGAAAATCTACCTCATCCAAGATATTATGGTCTCCAACATAGTGTCCAAGATTTGTCTTGATTGGTCAATAATTGAAGATTCAAGATCGAAAAACAGCCAGAAACGGCTATTTTGTTAAATTCAAGGGCACATAACTCTCAACTTTCTGATCGGATCAGACTGAAAATCACACTCATCCGACATATTATGGTCCCAAACCTTGTGTCCAAGTTTTGTCTTGATTAATTGATAATTGTAGATTCTAGAGTGTAAACAAGGTCGAAAACAGCCGAAAATGATAATTTTATCAAATTCAAGGGCACATAACTCTCGTCTTTCTGGTCAGATCACACTAAAAATTAAACTAATCCGAAATCTTATCCTCTCAAACATTGTGTCCAAGATTTGTCTTGATTGGATTGAAAATTCTAGAGTGTAAACAAGGTCGAAAACAGTCAAAAACGACAATTTTGTCAAATTCAAGGGCACATAAGTCTCAACTTTCTTGTCTTATCAGATTGAAAATTCTAGTCATCTGAGATCTTATGATCTCCAACATTGTGTCCAAGTTTTGTCTTGATTGATTAATAAATGTAGATTCTAGAGTATAAACAATGTCGAAAACAGCCGAAAATGACAATTTTATCAAATTCAAGGGCACGTAACTCTTGTCTTTATTGTCAGATCACACTGAAAATCGAACTCATCCGAAATCTTATGGTCTCAAACATTGTGTCCAAGATTTGTCTTGATTGGTCAATAATTGTAGATTCTAGAGTGTAAAAAAGGTCGAAAACAGTCAAAAACGACAATTTTGTCAAATTCAAGGGCACGTAACTCTCTTCTTTCTAGTCAGATCACACTGAAAATCAACCTAATCCAAGATCTTATGGTCTCAAAGATTTTGTCCAAGATTTGTCTTGATTGGTCAATAATTGAAAATTCTAGAGTTTAAACAAGGTCGAAAACAGTCAAAAACGACAATTTTGTCAAATTCAAGGGCGCATGAGTCTGGACTTTCTTGTCTTATCAGATTGAAAATTCAACTCATCCGAGATCTAATGATCTCCAACATTGTGTCCAAGTTTTGTCTTGATTGATTAATAAATGTAGATTCTAGAGTATAAACAATGTCGAAAACAGCCGAAAATGACAATTTTATCAAATTCAAGGGCACATAACTCTAGTCTTTTTTGTCAGATCACACCGAAAATCAAACTCATCCAGGATCTTATGGTCTAAAATATTGTGTCCAAGATTTGTCTTGATTGGTCAATAATTGTAGATTCTAGAGTGTAAACAAGGTCGAAAACAGTCAAAAACGACAATTTTGTCAAATTCAAGGGCACATAACTCCCGACTTTCTCGTCTAATCAGACTGAAAATTAAACTCACCCGAGATCTTATGGTCTCCAACATTGTGTTCAAGATTTGTCTTGATTGGTCAATAATTGTAGATTCTAGAGTGTAAACAAGGTCGAAAACGGTCGAAAACGGCAATTTTGACAAATTCAAGGGCACATAACTTTTGACTTTTTCGCCTGATCTAGCTGAAAATCGAACTCATCCAAGATCCTATAGTCTCCAATATTATATCCAAGTTTTGTATTGATTGGGCAATAATTGTAGATGCTAGAGTGTAAACAAAGTTAAAAACAGTATTTTTCGTCATTCAGGGGCAGATAACTCCACACTTTCTGGTCCGATCTGGCCCATAATCGAACTCATCCGAGAACTTATGACCATACTTGTTTTGACAAAGTTTGGTCAAGATTGACTAATATTTGTGGATTCTAGAGTGTAAACACCAAATTGTGGACAGACGGACAGACGGACAGACGGACAGACGGACAGACGGACGGACGACGGACAAAAAGCGATCACAATAGCTCACCTCGAGCACTTCGTGCTCAGGTGAGCTAAAAAAGAAGGCTGATTGCAAAAATCGCGGGTTTAGGATTCAATTTTATGATAAAAAACATTTCGGTTTTTTTGGAAACCCTGACTTGTACCAAATTGGAATTTAAAGTCTAGTCAGATTCCGTGTTGTTCGCTTGTACGTTAACCTTATGTACTGATAAAGCGTAACATTATTCCTTGAATCTACTTTATTTCTTATACTTTTCTATCAAATTCTATGTTTAAAAGAATAACCAGTTTCCTCCAAAATACTTCTGAATATATATGAAGGATACCTGGATCACACATAAGCTATATGTATTAAATGGAGGCTGTATAGTAGATTCTATGCGAAATAAACTTTCAAATGCGCGCAGCGCATTGAATGTTTGTATCACGTAGAATCTACTATACAGACTCTTATCTGACTCAGTGTTCCGTAGCTGTTCATTGAAGACGGGGGCGTGGCTATATATAGACGTATCTAGACGTCACATAAACTGGCCAAAAATCTCGTTTATGCGAAATATAGTGACGAAATTTCATAATAAACTGCAATTTCAATGGTCCGAAAAGTAGGTCGAACACTAATTTGAGGTTTGTAGCAGATGCTGCATGGATGATAAATTCTTGCAAAACAGCTGAATCATTGAACGATACATGTGTGTAAGATGCACGGAAAAACGTCAATGAGTAGAAACCGGACAGAATGACCGAAAGCTGGTAGTAATTTGTTGATCCCCACGCTATTAGCACAGGCATGAAACATCTGCATGTGCACGTGCTCATGATTTGTTACCGCCACGAGGAATATCAGGTTGTAAATAAAGGTGATTCTTAGGTCAAAGTCACGTGAACCAATGTAGTATGTGTACCAGGTGACAATCGATTTTGATTCGTCATGTGACAAACGTGTGCCAAATAAAGCATTGTGTGATAGAATGAACTGATTTATGTTTAGATTTAAAGCTACTATTTCCCAGATTTGGACCCAAAAATTGTCAAATACAAACGAAATGTACACTTTTTAAGCTTTATATGACCTGATTAAATGATTACGACAAACTATTGAAGCAACGACTCATTTTTTCGCAATTTGATACCAAATTCATAAAGCGATGTCGAAAGTAGGTCAAAACAGTAGGACATGCGACTTTCTTAAATGACGTCACAACATACATGATGACGTCATATTGAAATTCAAGTATGAATCTCGTTTGAATCATGGTCCGCGCTGTATGCACATGCGCATCAATTTAAAAATAATTCTAACCCCATCTGAGACGGGGTTGAATTTAGGTTTGGATTCTCCCTAAATTCAGCTATCTGTCTTGTAATTTCGGCTCATTCTCTGTCTGAATCGCATATTATTAACCATCCCGAGGTGGTCAACACAAAAGTTTTGCATATTTTTTCAAAAAAATTCATTTTTTGCAATTAGACCATCTGTTACCGTCGCCCTTTAATTGCAACATCTATTTTGGGTAAAATAAACATAACACTTGTACTGATATAGCTTATACTTATAAATCTGTAATCGAATCATGTGTGGTGTCAGTGGGGTTTGAAAGAAATCACATCGGCAAAGAAATGCTTTATACATCCGAATATTTTCTATCCATGCAGAAACATTTTACACCACAAGGCAGTAAATAGAATAGATTCTGAACTTTTAAAAGTGACTACAATTTTTGCACACATCGTGGAACTTGAAACAGGAATTTCCTTTTTGTGTTCCATCCACCACGATATGGTTAACTTGCGGTAAAAGTTGGCCTTACATGTACTGAAACATCCTTATTCAATCACTTTTGGGCATATTAAGACTTGTTTGCGATTGAACTCTCATCGTACATCTAATTAAATCAACTTTATTTATCGATTTTTCGATTCATCGCCATTTTATTTACACTTGTATGAAAATTGCTCCTTTGGCGTGAGGTCTGAAGGTGGTTAACCTAAAACAAAAGGAATATTGCTACAGCCATAGCTGGACTTCGTTAAATCTCGTATATCGTCGCTTTTCAACGAACATCTCGTAACTGCAGCTTATAACACAAGCTGCAGTTATGAGGTTTTCGTTGAAAAGCGTCGATATGTACAAAATAGGCCAATACCTAACATAAACCTAATGAAGTCTGACCCTAACATAAGTTAATGTCACAATATGTGATTTACATCACTAATAAACAATTACGATCACGATGCAATAAAAGTGACACTAAAGACCAATTGCACCATATCTTGTCGCTAATTAACACTTAAGGTACTTCGTCAATCATTACGTGAACAGCACAGGCCTACATAATTTGACCCAAGTCATAACATAACAAATTTTAGTGCACTAGGCCTAAGGTGGATGATGATATTTGTTTCTGCAAAAATATTTCGACACAGCCAGCCTGCGCATTCAGCAGTCTGACCATGGCGAAGCATTTTGCCTTTTATCGTTTGAGGCAATGGTCAGTTAACCTATTCCAAAACCACAAATTTTTAGACGTGTCCTAATGTTCTAAAGATGTTGCAGACGACAGCATCAAATAAATGAATAATTATTACGTTTCTTTTATCTTTTGGGGAGAAAAACATTGTAACATTGTCACAAGTAATTTCTTCATTAACCACAATGTTTTCCAAAGCCATTATCTTATGGGGAGTCAAAAAGAGTCACTGTGTGGTAATGGGTTAAGACCATTCTCGCAATAACTTATCGCTAATTAACACTGAAGGTACGATTATCTGGTCACTAATTACGTGACTGACCGACACGGGAGGTGTACCTTGGCAATGAGTTCATTGGTGCAGTCATGATCAAATGATGGATATTGAATAATAAAACATTCGGTTTGGCCAGCTGCACAATCTGCAAAATCTCAGTAAGAACGAAATGTGTCGACATTTATGTTTTAATTTGAGAAAATGGTCAGTAATGTGAATTAGAAAATATTTTAACAATTTCTACGTGTAAGAAATGTCTTAAATTAAAATGCCGACTGCCTCGTGTGGGTGTCCAGGTATACATAGGTACAGTTTTGGTCTCAGTCCACAGTTTTTCCTCTCCGTACTGAGTTGTCGGCTGTCGTGTAATGTTGTCGAAGACTGTATACTACCAAAACACTATTCTGCAATAGAAAAAAAAACATGTTCGTTGTAAGAGTAAGATGTAAAACTATCTACTAAAACCACAAAACATAAGAGTATCCTGTAAACGTGACAAATGTGAAGCTTTATGGATATACGGCCTCATCGACAAAATTGGCCGAAAATGGCCTATTTTGTGCTGGACAAGAGTTGCAGCAAAGGCCAAGTTGGAAATGACAGCCCCCTAAAAACTTTTTTCTGTTCAGTAAAATCAATATAAAGTCAGCCAATGCAATAAAAAAAATACCATGTATCCAGCTACTATCTTGGCCCATATTCATACCTTTCAAAAATAGCCTGCATTACAGTAGCGACAAAACCCAGCAATTCCACTACTTTGCAATTCTGGTCACACGAAAACTGATGACAATCTGTGAGAGCTAGCCTACTTTGTTGGGTTAGGTGGAAGTATTACATTTTCCAGGCATCTGTCAGATTTTGTCCACTGAACGTCCACACTATAAACAAGGATCAAGGTGAATTCTGATTGGTCAATAATGTAATAATTTAGAATTAATTTTCTTTATATATAAAATTTGATATTTTGGCAAACAATTGCAGTATTTTTTTTAAGAATTTAAAACATTTTGACACTTCAAGAGTTATTTTAGACATGGGTGTATATTGATGAAAGGCCAGTCCAAATGACTGCCCGAGGAAGGTCATGTCAAAAAGGGGCCGAAAAGACTGTGATAAAAGGGATAATGCCATATCAAAATTGCTTGTTTTGGATGTATGAAGGATTGTTGTTGAATTTGAGGTAAGCCATAACATTTTTGCGGACTAATGGGCTGAGCTATAAGCCAAAATGTTTTAATGGTCGGCTATGGGAAACGTAATACTTCCGTCTAACCGTTGTTAATTTGCAAAATGTCTCTATTTCACAATTTGGAGCTATTTGAAGGATAAGTAGATATTCTTACCTTCAATATCGTATTTAAAACTGACATTTTCGAATATTCCAGCAAAACCGTAGACTGGAAACTTTAGGCATTTCAAGTAATGCATTTTCCCGGATATTACGACTATATGATAACCTGTATGTAGACGAGGGTTGTGGCTTGCGATTTCAGAATGATGTAGAAAAATCGTAGTACAAGCTGTGGCTTTCATCGAACCGCGGCTATATCCTGCTAAAAAGCGAACCTTTGCTGTGTTGAATTTTTGTTTCGGTGTAACGTAGAACAAATACTTCAGATTCATTTTTACTAATTCTTTATTGATTAAGCACTAGTCAATTAATTGTTATCTTATTATAACGCTAACACGTGACAAACTCTAATAACAAGCAACTTCTACCATAGTCGTTGTAATAAACTCTCAGACACATATGCACGTACAAAATTAGCTGTGATTGGTAGAATGCATTATGCAAGACGTATGCCTGACGGAAATAATCATTCATTTCTCAAAAATAACTAACCTTGACGTTCTTGAAGAAAACGCTTGTGGAAGCATTGACCCAAAGAGGATAACTTATGGCTGATTTGCATTTTTTCAATATTGTGTTCTTTTGGTCTCAATACTTTCCCTACCACACTAGATACAAGTTTCATCCTTATAAAAAAGGTGATAATTCTCAATAAATTTTGCATGCTTTGATGCGAATCTTGCAGGCATGAGATATCCGCAATATTCGAACAGCCGCTAAATTTTGCACAAAAGTGTCATAATAATTATCGTGTCTATACAATATACCTGTACACGGTGGATAATCACGTGATACAAAATCTTCAATAATTGTTATTATGCGACCGATGTGAATTCGGTTTGAAGCAGAGAATGTGGACAGACGTCACGCATTAGATGGACGTGGTTGATTTTTGAAAAAATTTGGTTTATCTTCAATAACTTTTCTATCAGTTGATTTTTCAAAAATCCAACACGTCCAGCTTATTCCTGGCATTTTCCCACCTTCTCTACTTCAAATCGAATTCAAATTGGTCAAGTATTAAAAAGATATTGAAGATTATCGGAAATTCTGAGTCACGTGATTATATACCGTAATGTATGAGAGAGACATGTGGTGAGGTTTCGGTTGTGTATGGAATTGTCCTCGATTTGTTTAGATATTTTGAACCGTGGATTCGAATCCTTCTTGCGTCCCTCGTCTAATGATTACCTGCTCGAACTGGTTCAAGATTAAGGTTCAGCAACAGGTATTTGACACTATATGTCTATATTCACTATATGTCTATATAGAACACTAAATAGAGTACTCTATTTAGTGTTCTATATAGACATATAGTGAATATAGACATATAGTGTCAAATACCTATGGGTTCAGCAGGTGTATCTAAATGTCTTATTTTGTACCTAACTTAACCTAGAAGTGGGCGGCATCGTGAGGAAATGATTGTATTAGTGTCCAGCTGTGAATATTTCAAAATCTGGCAACACAATGGATAGGGATTAATTCGTAGTTCGTAAAAATATTACACAATCATGAGAACATCGACTATTTATGAGTTACTGAGGTTGAAAGATCATTTAGTTCGAATGAGTGAAAACATTATTAATATATGACTACATTTATATTTATTATCAGCCGAGCCCGGATAATGGCTAAGTCGATAACGCCGGGATCTGTCAATCCAGAATTAACGAGTTCGAACCCCATCCCGGCCAATATCCATTCTGACATAGACCAATGTGTGTTAATCATCTATATGAAAGAACAGCTGGAGGTTCGTATTGGATATTTTGATAATACTAGAGAGAAAAATACCAGGAACCCAATGACAGTTGCTCCAGCCGACATAGCTGTTGAAAGAGGCATTACAATTGTGCCAATCACAAATATGATCACATCCTTCAACATGTTACAAAAAGCAAATACTGTGAATGGAAAATTACTATATTGCAACGGTCTGTATTCACCAACGTTTGTTTCTAAATTGATTTTCTAAAGTAAAATTACATACCAACCAATCAGAGTGGCCGAGACAAACGCAGACAAAATTATCGGTCACTCTGATTGGTTGTATTGTAATTTTACTTTAGAGAACCAATTTAGAAACGTTGGTGAATACGGGCCCAGATTTCCTTCTACATACACATCGATGTTTTTCAAAGCTGTATGCTTTTTAGGTCACCTGACCGAAGGTCATGGTGACCTATTGCGACCGTGTTTTGTCTGTCGTCGTGCGTCGTGCGTCGTGCGTCGTCCGTCGTGCGTTAACTTTTAACATTTTCGACTTCTTCTTGAGAACCACTGAACGGATTACAACCAAATTTGACAGGGAGCATCCCCATGGGAAGCCGCTTCAGATTTGTATGAATCATGGAGTTATCTCCCTTTGGGGCCCCATAAGGGGCCTAAAAGGGGTTAAATAGGGTACATCTTAAAAAATCTTCTTCTCATGAACCGGCTGTTGGATTGGATTCACATTTGGAATTTAGAGTCTTTAGGGCAAGGACAACAAAGTTTGTACAAGAGAAAAAAATCCGTCCAGAAATGGCCGTGCTGGGGATGGGGGATGTGAGGGGGGTCGCGTTATTAGTTAACTTAACATTTTCGACTTCTTATTAAGAACCATTGGACGGATTTCAACCAAACTTGGCAGGAAGCATCCTAAAATAGAAAGCCGCTTCAGATTTTGTACAAACCATGGAGTTATCTCCCTTTGAGGTCCCATAAAGGGCCAAAAAGGGGGTTAATAGGGTACATCTTAAAAAATCTTCTTCTCATGAACCGGCTGTTGCATTGAATACACATTTTGAAGTTAAAGTCTTTAGGGCAAGGACTACAAAGTTTGTACAAGAGAAAAAATCTGTCAATAAATGGTCGTGCTGGGGATCGGGGATGGGAGGGGTTCGCATTATTACTAAACTTTGAACATTTTCTACATTTTTTTGAGACAGATTTCTACCAAACTTAGCAGGAAGCATCCCATTGGGAAGCCGCTTCAGATTTATACAAATCATGGAGTTATCTCCCTTTGATGCCCCAAAAGGGGCCAAAAGGGGGTAAATAGGGTACATATTAAGAAATGTTCTATTGTTGGATTGAATTCACATTTGTTATTTGAGTCTTTAAATAAGTTTGTACAAGAGAAAAAAAAAAACTGTCAAGAAATGGTGGTGCTGGGGGGTGCGCTATTAGTTAACTTTTAACATTTTCCTTAACTGTGTCTGCTCATTTGATTCAGGTGACCGATAAGGCCCTCTGGGCCTCTTGTTTCAATTAGGCTTGACGTGCCTAAATTTGGAAAATGGTAAACCCATAGAGCAGACCCATTGAATTTATTGAAAGAATGAATTTGTCGGCAATTCTAGACACAATATTTGAGTAACGTATTTAGCCTTTGCATTCCTGAGCTTACTTACAAAGGTACAAATTGGTGTTACGAAATAACAATAACATTCGACACCCTAATGCTTAATGGCCAAAACTCTCTATGAATAGTGTTGGATTTTATGACTTTTTTAGCATTTAGACTTCGATATAGATTCTATATTAATACATCGTTTTCCCTAGTTTCAATTTTTCGTTACGACACCTGCAATAAAGAGAGCTTTAGAAGCACTTGGGAGAAAAGAAGAAAATACTGTTGATCAGCATTTTCTTCTTTTCTTCCAATGCTTTCCATTATACAATGTACAATTTTGAGACATTTAACATCTTCTATTTTTCCGGTTGTTATGCATTGCTTTGAACTTCGATCAGCACATACATTTCTAGTTAGAAAAGGGTAAATAACTCATTGTTATGTAGCTCACCCCCTATGAAACAAGTGCAAACTAATTACGTATGAGTATTTAACGCATAAGTGATGAAACGTTTAGCCTATTGTCGAGAATTATATTGGGAAAGGCTACTCCGCCTTTTCTTTGAATGAGGAAAAAGTACTGAATTAACTTTTGTACTCTTCTTACATATAAATCAGTAAATCGCTCCTGGCCGAGGTTTCTCGAAAAAAACTTAGGTACGTTCTCATGTTTAAATCTGAGCACCGTACTCAAATCACACGAAATCACCGTGAACTTCAATCGAATACCCTTAACCCTTTCCCAAACAGGACCTTGTTTTGACGTCCCTAATAGAAAAGGCTTGGGAAAATATTGAAGCAAAAGAAGAAACTGCTGATAACCAGCAGTTTCTCCTTTTGTCTCAATATTTTCTGTCCCATATTTTACACAAATCCTATCTTTAATAACATCCATTTTGTCATTTGTGGCAGTTTTTGGTGTGGATCACCCTTAATTTGTGTCGTTTTTGGAAAGGGTTAACTTTTGTACTCTTTTTACACATAAATGAGTAGACTGGCTCCTGGTCCATAAGATCGTATCATTTTATTAATGCAAATGTGCTTCACTCTTGCAGGAATTATACATTTTCTCAAAATGGGCTCCCTGCTTATCATGATATCACTCACTGATCTACTTTCAGAGATTGTATGATAGTGCAAAAAATGGCGACACTTTTGTCTGACCTTTTTAATTGATTTTTCTCCAAAATATTCAATTTAATCCTACTGATTACTCGTACAATAAGCATCATGTTTTCTTTTCAGTCGAATGTGGCATAAATTCTGGCTTTTATACTCACTAGTGATGAACTCGGCCAAAGCGAGGGACGTTTTTTCGCGATCGATGTATTCCGTTGGTATTGTTATAAAATATCGTAACTACGGCTTTATAATAACACCGACAGTTTGTCAATACAAAATGGTAAACCCGGTCTGTTTTTAGAACAAGTTCATTGTCATTGGAAAAAAATCTATAAACTCACATTTAAACGCAAAATATCTATACCTTGTTGTAGAGAAAATTGTTTTAGTTCACCAACAGTGATACTAGTACAGTAACTATAAAGATGGGAAGAAGAGCTATATACGAATGCATCGTTTTGTTTGACAAGAAACTTCCCCAGTATCGATAGAAACCAATATCATTGCAAACATTCTGCAAGCAGATCAAACCAAACTTATATGAATTTCTACGTCCAATATCTTATATATAGCTGTGGCAAGTGCTGTTACAAGAAGTTGTGCTGAAATTGAAAGAAACTGAAATTATAATAATCAATTTTAGCTTTTTGTTTAAAAAATAATCTACGATATCGTGAAATGCATTGCGACACATTTTGTCTTAACCCGTTCTACACAATGATTCCTTTGGACTCCTTATAAGATGTTGACTTTTGAAAACATTGTTGAAAATGAAGAAATTGATTGCTTTTGACAAGCAATTTCTTCATTTTCGACAATGTTTTCTACCCTATGCGACTACCAAACTTTAAATTTCATGCACTTGAAATTGTCGTCTACAACATCTTTGAATTTGGATCACCCTAAAAGTGTGTTGTTTTGGAAAGGATTAACCCGTTCTACACCTAATTGATTGTCTAATAAAACAGATGCATTCAAGTATCTCGCCTTCAATCAAAATTACTTTTAAATGTAACACAACTGAGTTCATCCTCGCAACAAAGTGGGTATGTTGAATATAAGAAAATGATCGACACCTTTTAAATTCGCTGTGAAGATTGTAGCCCTTTTTTGCCAATTAGCATTGGCAAGTAGTTTGCTAATGTTTTCTTTGCTTTTCTTCTGAATTGGGCAAAATTTACAAAGATCGGCTTTGAACGCAGAACTGGTAGATCTATCGTGTACAATACAAAGTTTAGTTATGTTGCTATAATAAATTTGAATCCACGCTTCTTTCCCAGGTTGTAGATAGAAACCTTAGTTTTTCGCTTATACTCGTATGTATAAAACTGTTTGTATGTATGTTGTTATGACAAGAAACGGTGCAGTTTACGTCTTTAAAGTATTGAATCTTGAGTCTTGAATCTGTAATTTCACGAGTCGTTTATATCGTCGCCCTTCGACAAAAACTTCGTAACAGCAGCTTGTTTTAAGCTTCATGCAGTAACGAGATTTTTATTGAAAGGCGCCGATATAGCTGTCGTTTAAGCCTCTCTTATAACCGGTCGTACGGTCTCCTGCGTGCGGTCTGCGTCTAAAACGTACGTACGTTTAGCATCTCTTTACAACCCGTCGTGCGTCTTTTTAAATCGTACGTTTTAAAACTCTGCAAAATCGCACGATTTATAAAGACGTACGACGGATTGTAAGAGCGCCTCAAAATATGTACATTCAAAGCAGGTCAAAAGTATGAATCTCCTTCGAGAAAAGTAGGTTTTAAAACGGACGATTTGAAAAGACGCACGACGGGTTGTAAGAGAGGCTTTAGGAATGTATACTGTGATTTGCTGTAATCTGCAACATGACCAACAAGAAATGTTACATTTACCGTTGCAACGTCTCTTTAGTGTTCGACCTACTTTATGGACCAATGAAATTGCAGTATGTTTTAAAAATTCGCCGCTATATTTCGCATAAACGAGACTGTTGGTAAGTTTATGTGACGTATACACATAGCCACGCCCCGTCCCTAATGAACTCCTAGCGAACACTAAGTTACATGACATTTGAATGTTTATTTCGCGTAGAATATACTATACAGTCCCCATCTAATACTTTAACACCATGAAGTTTCGAAAAGTTACATTTTCTCATGGATATACACTATTTTGCAATAGTTTTCGGATATCACTCGTCTTTCAATTTCATCACGTGACTAAAATAACAACTTCCGGATGTTAATGGGGCGTTCAACTTATTTCATTTTTGATGATGAATAATTTAGAAATAATTAGACAAAAATCAGGGGAATTCGAATCCGACAGTTATTTGTCATTTTACGAGAGCAGTTTTAAGTGCATACGCCCCATTAAATGTGCATCTTTAACCCTTTTCCAAACGGCAATTTAGGGTGATCGAACTAAAAATCTGCTGCATATCACAAAATGGATGCTACGTAAGATATCATTTGCGAATAATATAACATAGAAAATATTGAGTTAAAAGTAGAAAATGCTGATATATAACATAGAAAACATTGAGTCAAAAGCATAAAATGCTGATAATCAGCATTTTACTTCTTTTGTCTAAATATTTTCAGCGCTGCATTGTTTTTAAATAACCAACGTTTTTGTCGCCTGTAACAGCTTTTAAACTGAACCACCTTTGTATTTTGTCGTTAGAGAAATGGTTAACCCATTACCAAACGACAAAATTTTAGGGCGGTCGAAATTGAAAGACCCTGCAGACGACAATTTCAAGTGAATGGAATTTTCAATTTTTAGGTCTTTTGGATGGAAAACATTGTGGGAAAGGAAGAAATTGCTTGTTACAAGCAATTTCATCATTTTCCACGACGTTTTCCATGGCCATTATTTTGTGGGGAGTCAAAAAGAGTGATTGTGTGGTAATGGGTTAAAGGAATTGCAGCGATATACATGTAATCCTTGTACAATATAAGCAATCAGAGCTATCCAGTGTTCCAAAAATATACCAATGATTAAAGTTTGTTTTGCTTAGATTACCAACACGTGATGTTGTTAATGACATAAAGATTATCGATGATGATCATCTGATCACTATATTGATCTAAAAATAGATTCTAATGGCGAATTAATGGGTTTGATACCAAAGTTGCCAGAATTAGTAATGATCAATGATAATGATACGCACAAGCATTACTGGCATTGTCCTAACTTTAGACCCTGGGCGCGTTTTCAGAGCGAGATTTTTTAAGATTTTTTAGATCAAACGTTTTAAGACCCGGATTATTACCATGCTAACGTGGAGCATTCGGAACAACTCGTTCAATTCTCTCTTGCATTGTTTCTACAAAGTTAGTCAAGGGGTTCCGCACGAAGTAAAGGACAACGGAGCCATCTATAGAGCGTCTTAAATATCTTGCTCTAAAGAACGCTTCGTCCTAAAATATGTTAAGAAATCTCAAGATACATGTATCTCAAGAAATCTCGCTCTAAAGACCTCGCCTCCTGTTTTTATGTAGGCTATATGACCCTGGAACTGATAAACGTATCAATACAGATGTGTAGTCTGCAACAACTTTCAAATTGGAGCATTCCATTTTTTTGCTGTGTGGAAAGTTGTTTACCATAATGTCTACTAAGAAGTGTATATCATATTATGACCATTCGTTAGAAATATATTACAACAAAAAATCGGGTTTCTTGCTTCAAAATGGAAACATTATAGCTATTGTCTGAAAATTATATACATGTATACAGTATACTTATATAGGCTTATTGATGTAAAAAGATAAAAATGCAAGTTTTCGCAAGCATGGATTCTGCAAATTTACCAAGAATCCATTTTCAGGTTATATCGAACGATACTTATGTTCATGCGTCTAATTCGCTTTACTTCTGATTATCTTGATAAATTGACATTCAAACAAAAACATCATTTCATTCATTACTTTTGTAAAACTGTGCATAAAACTCAAGTAAAAACGTCTGGTAGAATTATCAATGGCAGACACAACTACGCTTCTTTCAGTTTTTTTTCCATTCACAAAAAAACTCATGCAATTATGCATTTAGCAGTTCATTTATTACCTAATGGCATCGCAAGTGGTTGTTTATCTCCATACAAGATTGAAGTTATCAACCTTTTACCAAAATGGCAAAATTCTATACTGGTCCCAATTCAAAGATATTGCAGAGGACAAATTTAAAACTATATACTTTAATAGCCAGCCTTGGTTAAGAAAAAGATAGAGGGAAATGAAGACATTGCTTGCGACAAGCAATTTCTTCACTATCCATAATGTTTTTCAAAGCCATCATCCTATGGAAAGTCAAAAAGAGTCATTGTGCTGGAATTGGTTAACGAAAGTTTCTAACCATTCACGAGAGAGAATACAACAGAACACATCGTCGGTGGGGCGTCAAAACCTCTCAACTAAAGCTTATTCAAGCTGTAGTTACGAGGTTTTGACTCCCCACCAACGACATGAGGTTTCTGGCAACAAGATGGAGACTAATGAAAATAGCATTAGTGTCTAAATGTAGAGGGAGTACAAATTAAATACTTTGTAAACAAATTCTGTTGTTATTGTACTCAGGTGATATGTTGTTTTCATAACCTCGGCGCCATTTAGTGCTTCTCTGGAACTCCTTTTCAAGTAATACTTCGTTTTGCCGTCGATAAACACATACTTTTAAACAATTACGGAGGGAAAAGATAGCTACCTAATGTTGACAAATTCTGTTGCATATATTCGACTCAGGTTATATGCTATTTTCACGGTCTTGGTCACGATGGATATCACGCGATACATTTTCAGAAAATCTTCAATAACTTTGTAAATACTAGACCGATTTGAATTCGGTTTGAAGCAGAGAATGTGGACAGGCGTCACGAATTAGATGGACGTGGTTGATTTTTGTACAAATCAACTGATAAAAAGTTATTGAAGATAAACCAAATTTTTTAGTTTATCTTCAATAACTTTTTATCCGTTGATTTTTCAAAAATCCAACACATCAAGCTTATTCCAGGCATTTTCCACCTTCTCTGCTTCAAACCGAATTCAAATTGATCAAGTATTTAAAAAGATATTGAAGATTATCGGAAATTCTGAGTCACGTGATCATACACGATCTTGGTGGATGTTAGAATTTTTTACAATGTCGACTTTTTCACTTCTCAACCAAAATCTGGTTTTAACTACTAGTATCCTGCAGTGAAGTGGTGTAGAGAACATTGAGAGTAAAGAAGAAAATGCTGATAATCATCATTTTCCACTGTTCACTCAATGTTTCTGTGATATATGTTACATACTATCTCCGATTAGTTAGAATACTTTTGTTTCTGAAAATAATCAGGTATGTATGCACTTGTCTAACACTGAAAACCATAGAAAACATTTTGTGGCAATGATACGTATGGATTTTTATGGAATGGCTTTAACACGGTGTATAATCACGTGACTCAGAATTTCCGATAAGCTTCAATATCTTTTTTAATACTTGACAAATTCAAATTTGGTTTAAAGCAGAGATGGTGAGAAAATGCCAGGAATAAGGTGGACGTGTTGGATATTTGAAAAATCAACTGATAAAAAAGATGTTGAAGATAAACCAAAATTTTGGTTTATCTTCAATTACTTTTTTATCAGTTGAGTTTTCAAAAATCAACCACGTCCACCTAATGCGTGACAACTGTCCGCATTCTCTGGTTCAAACCGATTTCAAATCGATGGCATATTAACAAAATTGATCGTCCATTGGCTAATCGATGATCGTCCATTGGCTAATCGATGATCGTCCATTGGCTAATCGATGTTTTTGATTGACAGTCGGCGTTTGGTCAATTGCTTCAGTTGTTTTGATAAAGCAATTCAACTGTGGTCTTTCTCGTTTAATTGTGAATCTATCATTACAGTTCTGTTTTGATAAACCATCAGTGTTGTTATAAGACCTCGTAACTATAGCTTCCACCAAGCTGTGGTTACGGGGTTTTAGAATAACACGGACGAAAAGGTTTGTCCGAAATTACGTCATGGTCTACTAGATACCTTTGAACCATATTACAAAAATGGTGTTAATGACACATAGATAGGCATAATAGTCCCGTTTACATGTGCGTATGGGTGATATTGTACATAAATCTATTCTACCTTTATAGCAGAGAAAGTTTTTGGGGAGGGTGAACAGCAATGGTCATCAGATATGTTTTTCTTCCCTAAATAATTTCCCGAAGCATCTAAGACTGAATCATCAAAATTATTTCTCCATTTATATCGTCGCTTTTCGGCGAGGACCTCGTAGCTGCAGCTTGTTTTAAACTGCGGTTGCGAGGTTTTTCGTTGACGAGCCGCGATATATGAAAGCATCATGATTTAAAAAGTATAATTTGTACAACTTCCTTGTATAGCATCTTTTTTATTAGCATTTTGTATCTCACATGTACTCAAGAACATTGTCTCATTTTAACCCTCTGCATAAAATAACGTAATTTACAGTTGGAAAAAGAAAATTCATTCACATACTGAAGGTCAAGCCATATTGTATGGTGGAGGCCCGGTATGATTGAAGTTTTTCCCGAATCTGTTGATTCTCAGATCTTCCCTATCGATTTTATGATTGATAATAGTATTGTCCGGACACGATGATGCGACATACAACTGCAGATGTGTAATCAAGTCAAAAATCATCCACACTTTGTCATTTGAACTTGCATGCTGTGGACGTCCACACTTTGTCATTTGAACTTGCATGCTGTGGATCGAATCTTGCATGTGTGAGACTGTGACACCTGCATGATTTGAGCCGTCACATGTAATTTTTACAGTTGTTTATGTTCTGTATTGAGTTGTTTTCATGTGTGAATTTTGTAGACGCGTGCCATGTTATCGTGATCGGACTGTAATGCTGTGATTATCATGTCGTCTAGCATGAGAGGATTGTTTTGTTTTTAATCCCTTTCTACAACAAAGGATTTAAGACTGATCAGAGATCCGAATTTATTTAATTTAGATTAAGACCTCTTTTCTAAACTGTGTTGTCAAAAAGAACGAAAATGCAAATTATCAACATTTTCTGTCTTTTCTTCAACCTTTTCGAGAGTGTTATATAAATAGGTCGTCAAAGCATAGAGTAATTACCTGGATGACTTCTTTCAAGCTAAATTTACTTTAATCACATAAAAATAAACAAAGGCAATGTCTCGGCTCTGATCAGACACCGCTGACTGTGGCGTCTGATCAGGACCGCGACATTCATGATATAAATGCTAATTCCAAATACATCTGGACTGCAAAAACAACCATATTCCACATAATTTAATCAATATTTAGGAAGATATGTGTATTTTGATTTCCCACCATTTATATACCTTGTTTAAACATGTTTCTTTTTTCTCACTGTTTTAAAGTATGCTATGATTTCTCGTTTTTAACGGAACGCAAACTTAATGAAATGTTTTATGACCTTGCACCTTTATACGCCACAAAAAAATTATCAATTGAAAACCATATTCTGCATTTAAATACATAGGGATAATATAGAATTGATCTCATACAATTGCCGTGGACTAAACAACTATAAGAAACGTTTTGATCTTTTATCATTATTCAAACAAAAGAAAGCAGACATAATTTGTCTTCAAGAGACTCATTTTACGCCAGGTATTGAGAAAAATATTTACTCAGAATGGGGTGGAGAATGCTATTTTAGCCATGGGAGGGCAAATGCACGGGATGTAGGGATTTTAATAAGAAAAGAGTCCGGTGTAAAAGTGAATAATATATGCAAAGACAATGATGGCAGATATATTATTTTAGAACTTTCCATCGCTGATTTAAACTTTTTAATAATTAATTTATACGCGCCAAACGTGGACGATCCTAATTTCTTCAACTCAATTTTTGAATCAGTCGATTCAATGAATCGTAGCGATAGTTTTGTCATATGCGGCGACTTTAATCTAGTTTTAGACCCTACTCTAGATTACAAAAACTATAAAAACTACAAGCATAATATTAATGCAAGAAAATTGTTACTTTCATTTATATCTGAAAGAAATTTGAAAGACCCGTTCAGAGAAATCCACGGAAACATTAAAAAATTTACTTGGAAAAAATTAACACCAGTTCAACAAGGAAGATTAGACTTTTTTCTTCTCACAAACAACTTAATAGAACATGTACAAAATTGTGACGTAGACATCAGTTACAGATCAGACCATTCTATGGTTGTATTAAATATTAAACTTTCAGAGACTAAACATGGTAAAGGATACTGGAAATTTAATAATTCCTTGCTTTATGACATCAATTATATACATTGTATAAATAGAAAAATTAATGAAACTATTCTGCAGTATTGTCTACCAGTTTATAATCATGACAGCGTTTTAAATATTGACAAAGCAAATGTATACTTTACTATAAATGATCAACTATTTTTAGAAACGCTTTTAATGGAAATTAGAGGTCAAACGATATCATACGCGTCACACAAGAAAAGGGAGCTTAATCATCGTGAAACTTATCTCATGGCAAAAATCAACGAAATTGAAAATAATCTAAGCGAATCTAACAAAGAAATACTTTTAAATTTACAAACAGAGCTAAGTGAAATAAGACAAACTAAACTTAAAGGTGCTTTTATTAGATCTAAATCGAAATGGGTAGATGAAGGGGAAAAGGTTACTAATTTTTTCTGCAATCTCGAGAAACAGCATTCTATCAGTAAAACAATACCTTTTATTGAAAAAGATGATGGTTATAAAATTTATGACCAAAGTCAAATTCTACAGGAAACTAAACAATTTTATCAAGAACTTTATGATGTGCGCCCATGTAATGACCATTTTGACTTAGAATCTGATTTTCAGGATACTGATTATAATGAATTAACCGATGAAGAATCACAATTATTAGAAGGTTTATTGACTTATAAAGAAGTTACAGAATCTCTTCGAGCTATGAAAAATGACAAAAGCCCAGGATGTGATGGTTTTACATCGAACTTTTTTAAAGTATTCTGGAATAAGATAGGACATTTTGTCGTTCGAGCACTGAATTTTGCCTTTACTTCGGGTTCATTCTCAGCAATATTAAACTCGGAAACATCATTTGTATACCAAAGGAAAATAAAGCTAAACAATTTCTGAAAAATTGGAGACCAATTACTCTTTTAAATGTTTTATATAAACTAGCATCAGCCTCCATTGCAAACCGAATAAAATCGACGTTAGACAAATTAAGAGCAATTCCGTGTAAAAACCGACCAAACCTTGGCCACGCATAGTCACAGATTTCAATGAAACCATGATAATTGAATAGAATGTTAAAAACTATAAATAAAATGTGCCTTTCGTTTTCCTGTATTTCCCCTCGTTTCCATAGTAACAGGCCCCGAAGTTCCAAAAATGACGATTTCCGGTAAATTGGATACCATTTCCAAAAGGGCAGATCTAACAACGCGTACTGCCACATTCGAATGTTTTGTGTATTTTTCATTTTGAGATAAATGATTATTCTCCCAAACTATGGTTTCGTTATCCGATTCAGATATCTGAATCAGTTTTTCGGGGAAGCTGAATGCAAAAAACGAGGCCTGAAAAATTGAAAAATGGGTGTTTTTTAAATAGCTCAAGTTACAAAACGCGGTAAAGTTATCTATTCGCTTTATTCTGTAACGAAAATTCGAAAATTTCCCTTCAAAATGGTGGTAAAATCAGGATGGGCACTCTAAAAACGCTATTTTGACAGCTCTCGGGAATCGGTAAATTTCTTGAAAAATCGCGAATTATTACCTCCCCTTTCAAGATTACAGACCGTATAAGCGTTTTTTACCCAACCATTAATCATGGCGGCCTCCTGTCAATTAGTCTGGTTCCCGTACCTGAAATCTACTACGGGTAAATTCAGTTATTTACACGAATGGGTACCAGTCTACCTGTCAATAGGCGTATTCGACTGCAACATTTTCGTTAAGTAACGCTTAGCTCCGCCCACCTGCGCAGACCATCACCATTAGTCAACGATTTTCGTTCAGTCGAATACAAAATACGGAATTAGTTAACGAGAATGCCGCCATTTTGAAATATGTGCATCGTCGGCATTTCCCGTTACTGTTCGGTAACGGAAACACCCGATGAAACCTCATCGTGTATGTCCGTAAATGAAAAACCATCTTTCTTTTTTTTATCATGAAATATCCTTTTAATTCTATCAATATTTAATCAGATTTGCCCATAAAATTGCAATAGGTACATATTGAAATGCATTTAACCTACATTTTGAGTAGATTTGTCTACTTGTTTTGTCACGTGACATACTTAACGCGGAATTTTTTCCTTAAGAAATTACTTAATTTTATGACGTCATTCTGCCAGTCGAATGAAAATAGTTAAGTAACGAAAAACAATTAGTTAACAAACGGTTCAGTCGAATACGCCTAATGTCCTCGACGTATTGGTTTACTGGGCTAGTTTACAGAATTGTAATGGATAAAACGAAGAAAGGGATTGGCAAAAAGTATATGCAGATAACAGGTTTGTACATAGTTTAATTTGACTATTTCGCGATATTGTTCAAAATCGAGTGTCAAAATCATGACGTCACAGGTAAACAATTTTGTGTCAAATGACGTAGGATTTGCAGTGTTTCGGTGGATTCTATCGGTGATGAATGTAGTTGCAATATTTTGAAATCGATCATCTTGTGGAGCAATAATTTGTTAATATTTTGAAAAATGTTAGTCTAGATGAACTTGGAAGCAGTGAGTACCTAAAACATTGTGAGAAAAGAAATTATGTAGCCTACATACACTCAGATAGTTGCAAAAATGTAACCAAAACCTTTTTGAATTTTGATCTGGGTTTCGAACCAATACCCTGCCATCATCAAGTTTGTGGCTACGATATCGCAGCTAACACTCAGATTATCCGACTCCGGACGTCTCGTTGTATTAAACTTTAAGTCAAAGTGACAATCAAATAGTGAAATATCCCATTTGTTCAGTTTCAATTATAATCACATTCGACCATTTTTGTTGCTCATCAAGTAGATCTAGATATATGTCCATAATTGAAATAAAGAAGGAAAAGGATGAAATTTCTAAAAGTCACAAAATTAAGCATTTTTTTCAATTGCTCTATTGATTCCTTTCCTGAAGAAGACATGGATTTCAAGTAACTGGTTGTGCATTGTGCACCTGTCAGGCATAGATCTAGATCTAAATTTGTAGCCACCGGTTAGATAATGAATATGATTCAATGTTATTTTTGTTTCAGATGAATGTACAAACTGAAGTGTTGTGGATCCTTGATCTAATGGGTGAACAAATGACAGGTAAAACTTTCCCTTTAAATTCAAAACATTGGTGTAAGTGTAACAATGTTCTACCTCTATCTGTCTGTGTGTCTACATGTCTGTCAGTCTGTCTTAACACTTCCTATGAATTTATATAGGTCTAGTCCCTTAAAAAACTTCCACGCATAGACTCATTTTGACTCCACAAATGACAAAGACTTTGGAAAACATTGTGGAAGGTGAATAAATTGCTAATGACAAACAATTTCTTTAATTCCCACACTATTTTTTTACCCCAAAACCACACTGATTCAGATTGTCATATGACATTCACTAGGCAGCAAGTTTAAGTTAGAAAACAGTGAAGGAAAAGGTGTACTTCAGTTGTAAACACCATGAGGTGTAAGAGTTTTATGTATTTTTTCTCCATTTACATGTCCATAATCATATTAACGTTCCTATATATTTCTTTATTTCAGATGAACCATAAACGATTACAGACACAGGACGAGGTGGCAAAGTTTATGATACGAAGAACATTTAAAGTGTAGATCTATTTGCCTGTAATTATGAAGTCATATTTAGTGCAGTTCTTTTAAATTCAACAAAAAGATTGAATAAAACAACATTTAGTTTACAAAAAGTCATGTTAAAAAAAAATGTGAAAAAAAAATGTTCATGAACCATTTACATGTATGCTAGTTGTTTTAACACCCCCAGACAACAGCAATTTAGACAGTTCAATCTTCCAGCTGTTGCGGGTTACGGAATTGTAAAATTTATATAAAAATGTTATGCAGTTTGGAAAGTATTGAGGTAAAAACAGAAAATGCTGGTTATCAGCATTTTCTATAATTTCACCAACATTCCCCATGCGATTTTTATCACACATATTTTGGTATGTCTTCTTTGGGAAAGGTTTGAATGCCTTCTCATATAGGTCCGTGTGTGGGCGAAGGGCTGCTGCAATGGTGCACATTGTGGCGTGTTTGACTCTTAATAATGGGGTCTTTGGTTCAATCCTGGTATAGGGACATCAAAACAAGGTCTTCTTTAGGAAAGAATCACAGTTTCTTCTCCCTCTTACTAAAATCTATGAACAATTTATATGATGTATATAGCAATGAAGAAAGGGCAAGGATAGTATGGAAAGTGTGAAGGAGTTTCGAATTTTTGAGGAACATTTTAGTTTATATGATGCATTCTTATTAAACCCATTTTCTAAACCGAGAAAATTCAATCTGTTCAAATTTTAAAGCCTGTAATGTATAAAGTATATATTTTTCAGCATTTTTTTTTATCTGTCTGCTTACTGAAAGTTATCTTAACCTTTTCCCAAACCTCAAAAAATAGGGTGATCATCTTCAAAAACTGTCACAAATGACAAAATGGATCTTATTTAAGATAGGATTTGAGTAAAATGTTGCATATAAAAATTGAGACAAAAGGAGAAACTGCTGGTTATCAGCAGTGTCTTCTTTTTATGCTCCCCGAAAAAATTTCGGGGGAGCATATAGTCGCCACGCTGTCCGTCCGTCCTCGTGTCTGTGTGTGTCCGTCCGTCCACAGCCATATCTCAGCAACCCTTGGACCAAATTCAATGAAACTTCACATGTGAACTCCCTGGGTCAATACCTAGACACGTTTTTCTCCGTTTGTAAATTTAAGGCTGCGTCATGGAAAAAGGGGCCTTAGTGTAAAAATTAGTTTTTCTCTTATTTCTCTTCATATAATGGGCAGAATTTCATGAAATTTTGTGCTCATGTAATAAATAGGATGTTCTAGACCATATTCTATAAATAATGTGTGTACAAAAAAGCTGTCATGGGAAAAGGGGGCTTAATGTATGATAGTTTTTATATTGTGACAAACACTTATTCGGGGAGCATAATCCGTCTGTGACGGCTCCTGTTTTTCAATGTTTTCCCAAGCCTTTTCTATTAGGGACTCCAAAACCAGATCTTGTTTGGGAAAGGGTTAAGCCTTTTCTATTGGGGACGTGGAAACCAGGGTTTCCATGGGAAATGGTAACATGTAAATTTTTATATATACTAGTAGTTGAATAATAAACAGATTTCACACCAAGACACGCCTTGAACTTGATTTGTTCCCTTTCCTTTCGCACCCGAAAAGCGACAGTCTGCAATGAAATGTTTTACCTTAGAACACCGAAAACAATGAGTGATATGGGGAAATTTCTTATCACCATAGTTTTCTGTTTTCTAAGATTAATTTTCAATTATTGTTAAGGTAGGGACGCCAAAACCAGGATTTCGATGTGTTTAAACCCTCTTCCCAAACGGTAAGAAAATTATATTGATCCACTTTTGAAAGCTACAGCAGACCAATAATGATAACTGATTAACATACATGTATGATTTGCGTTCAATATAGACCACGAAATATCGAGGCAACATGAGAAAATTTTGATAATTACCGTTTTCTCCTTTTGTATTAATGTTTTTCCTTGCCTATCCTATGAGGTAAGTCAAAACTGATCTTGTAATGGTAAACCGAGTGTGAAACTTAGTCCTCGTAGTGAACTTTATCTATACACAGTCAGTTTGTTTTCGTATACGTCATCGAATGTGGTCACGATTGGTATCATTTCAGTCAGTACATCAAAATATCGTAACATAGCTCGACATTTGTGGATTCATTTTGAAAACTGCTTACAAGAAAGTTAATATTGATGAGGAATGATTTGCAATCATCAATGTCCGGAAATATTAAGACAGAAGGAGAAAATGCTGCTTACCAGCATTTTCTTCTTTTGTCCCAATATTTTCCGAATCCTTTTCTTTAAGGGTTATCAAAAACAGCCCTGCGTTCAGTAAGACAAAACAAAGCTAACAGTTAGCCGTTTCATTCCGAGTACTCGGTCAATTCGGTGAAATTTGGGTCAAAGAAGTTGTGAATATTGGTAACGTTAGCTAACAGTTTGTCTACTGAACGCAGCCCAGATCTTGTTTCGGAAAGGGTTAATGTTCCTAGTCACATGCTGGCCATGCCGATATTGTCCGAATTGTGCCGTATAACCGGGAAGGGGGGAAGCTTATTCAGAAAAGCGAGGCATATTGTGACTATGGCACTTTTTATACGCTCGAAGGGTCGTATTATGCTTTACATTGTCTAGGGCTCTGTATTATCTCTTTCCCAAACAACACAAATTTAGCGCCGTCAAATTTTCGAATATACGAATCAAATTTTTAATGGAAACATTAATCTTGTGTCAATGAAGAAATAACTTGTTACAATTCCTCAATATTTCTCAAAGCCCTTATTATGCGCCCGAAGGGTCATATCATATTATGGCCCCGGTCGTCCGTCCGTCTGTCCGTCCGTTAGCAATTTCTTGTCTGCGCAACTCCTCCTACAGTTTCTATCGGAATTTGATCAAACTTGCCACAATGAATCTCCATGGTGTCTAGTTGTGCACACAACTAACGGAATGCAGGGCTACGTTCAGTAAGACAAAACGTTAGCTTACGTTGGCTGTTTCATTCGGAATACTCGATCAATTCTGTGAAATTTGTGTCAAAGAAGTTGCGACTGTTGCTAACGTTAGCTAACAGTTTGTCTACTGAACGCAGCCCTGATAACTATTCGTTTTTGAGTTATCTGTCATTGAATTGAAAAAGACCAATTTTAGTGACAAGCCCCTCTCGTGCGTATATGCGCCCCTCTCCGAATCTCTTTTTTCTAAATGACGAAAACTTATACTGATCCAAATTGTCAAACGACCAAAGAAAGGTTACTCCAGTTATGGAGTGAATGTATTGTAATATGGCAAGCTTAGCAAGAAAAAGAGGAAATGCTAGATATCAGTATTTCTTATTATTCTCTTGCTTTTCTTCAAACATTTCTTGATTAGACAAATTAAAACTTACCATTGTGGTGAAACGCCATGAATGACTTTTTAATGGCGTGACTATTCTTAAGCCTCTCTTACAACCGGTCGCACGTGCTCCTGCGTGCGGTCTGCCTCTAAAACGTACGTTTAGTCGTACGATGCACGCACGTACAACGTACGACTTTGGTGGACGCAACCACGACGCAGACCGCACGCAGCAAAGAATTGACCGAACATTTCTTTGAGGCGCTCTTACAGCCCGTAGTGCGCCTTTATAAATCGTGCGATTTTGCAGAATGTTAAAACGTACGATTTGAAAAGATGCACGACGGGTTGTAAGAGACGCTTTAGAAAAGGGGGGCTGCTCCGTCACCTTGGCCTCGGCGTAATATTTTGGCTATGGTTCTACTAGACTAGGTTCCAGTCTGATCATTTGTGAAAATCAACACGATCAGAAACGAGTGCCGCAATATGTAAACGGTATCGGTTTTATGTGTTTTATATTTTGTATATTGACGACTGGTCCCAGGCTAAGGTTCTACGTACAAGTGTCATATCTTTGTTTCTGTTGATGTTATAGCTCTGAAATTTTGTACAAGCATCTGTGACGATATTATCAACCTGTGGGCAAATATTCGTTTCGTTAATAAGGTGGACTTGTAATCCTTTTGTTACGGTTTTACGTGCCAAGTATCTGTGACAACTTTGTTTCTTCGAAAAATACTGCTTTCCAACTTTGCACATGCTTCTCTTTCGTCACCTTAAGATACCGAGTATATAATTGTTTCTAAACCATGTATATATAAAAAATATTTCATATTGCTTAGCCATACATAGTGAATGCTTGATTTCTGTTCTGAGTTTTTTAAACCTCGAATGAAGAGTCAAATATTGCAACTTTTAACAATTTTTTGTGGACAAAAAATGCTATTTTCACTATTTTAGCATAGTCCTCGTTACCATGGCAACCATATTTAAGTAACTCAAATAAGAATTTTTATTTTACTATAAGCTCTAAACAACTCCACACAAAATCTTTTTTTTTTGAAATCCGAGATTAAGTGTTCCAAAAAAATCAATTATTTTCTAGTTAGAGAGGTGAAATTAGTCTGTACTCGGGTTTCTGTGTTCTTTATGTTACCATAGCAACCATATTTATGCCAGTGAATTATTTCAATGCTTTGAGCTATAAATGCGTCAATCTAGTATCAACATCATTTAGACATATTCTATTTATTATACGAAATGTTTAGACTTGAAAATGAACATTACTAGTTTTTTCTGTGTTATTTGAGTGGGTGGGGTAATTTTCACTCGCAATTTAACACTTTAGCCCGGCATAATCCCCATTTCAACATATTTTAAGAATAACCAGATAAGTACGATACAGATGCATACACAGCATAAATATGCAGACAAAAAATGATGGTAAATCGTACATTCAAAGCCTCGTCTAATAAAAATATTATTTTGGGTCATTTCTGTGTTGTGGTTATTTAAAAAGTCCCAGAATTGTTTGTTTATGAAGTGCCCACGAAGATTTTTTATTCATTTGCTTCATATGACTATGGTCTTACTGGATAATAATATGGCCCCTCTTAAATCTACCGCGTTTGTTAAATCCATGGTCTTAAAATAAGCTAAAATTAACATTTTTTGACAAAATGAAAAAAATGCAAACTCCACCCACCTTCAGGCTACCATAGTTACATAACAGAACATTGGATCGAAAAACGAAACATCGAAACATTTTTTCTGTGTGTGCATTTTATCATAGTTTATGTTCAAAATTAAGTTACAATATAAGATGGGCCCTAATTTGTGTTCGAAAAAGTGCCGATTTTGGCATAAAAATTGCTCTTTTTATGGTAAAATGTTCCAGGGAGGTTACCATGGCAACCAAGCATATAATGAAAAAAATAAACAGCGATAATTGTTTTGGGGGCCGACCCTAACATATTCGGAAAGTATGAAGAAAATCTGTGACTATGCGTGCCGGGCCCCTATTAAGATTTGGTCGGTTTTTACACGGAATTGCTCTTAATATCTAAAGATCAAACTGGGTTCGTAAAAGGTAAATATATTGGAGAAAATACGCGATTGGTTTATGATATAATGCAATACTGCGAAGAAAACAAAATTCCAGGTCTTTTAATGCTTATTGACTTTGAGAAAGCGTTTGATTCTCTATCCTTCAAATTCATAGAAAAAACACTGTCTTTTTTCAACTTTGGTGAAACTATAAAACGATGGATTAAACTATTTCTATACAACACAGAAGTTTCTGTACAATTAAATGGATTTATATCAGACTTTTTCCATGTCAAAAGGGGCTGCAGACAAGGTGATCCGATTTCGTCGTATATTTTTATCCTTTGCGCACAAATCCTGAATTTGAAAATAAAAAAATGCAAAGATATAACGGGCATCAAAATCAAAGGAAAAGATTACCTCATTTCACAATTTGCAGATGACACCACCCTTCTAATGGACGGATCAGATAAGTCTTTGCACTCCGTGTTAAATGTCCTAGATGATTTTTCTAAAATATCTGGTTTAAAAGTTATTTTTGACAAAACAAAGCTTATATGGATTGGTTCTTTGAAATATAGTACACGTTCGATCAAAACAAGTTGGAAACTGGCGTGGGGAGATACTCAATTCAAATTATTGGGGATAATGTTTGATGTTGATCTAACAAAAATGATAACTTTGAATATAGATAGTAAATTGAATAGTATAAAGAAAATCACACATTTTTGGAAAAGGAGAAAACTAACGCCTATTGGCCGAATTACAGTCGTCAAAACACTTTTGTTACCAATTTTAAATCATATTTTCATTAGTTTACCAACACCATCGTCAAACGTTCTAAAACAACTTAATACTTTATTTTCAGAATTTATTTGGGACGGCAGACCCAAAATCAAAGCATCAATTATGATTAAAGATTATGGTGAAGGCGGTTTAAAAGTCCCTGATACAGAGAATTTTATAAAATGCATGAAGATCAAATGGTTAAAAAACTTAATGATGAACAAAGGATCAAGTTGTTATAATCTGGCAAAAATTTCTATCGACGTTGATAAAATAATGAAGTGTGGAAAATCATATTGTGAAATTTTAGTGAAAAAAGTCAAAAATGCTTTTTGGGTTGATGTTCTAAAATCTTACATTTCATATACAGATAAGTTTTCGTTCCAAAACTTCTCCCAGGTTCTGCACACACCACTTTTCTACAGTGAAATAAAGATCGGTTCAAAGTTTGTTTTTAATAAATCACTTTATGATAGGGGAATAATTCTAATAAAAGATCTTTTAACAGAAAATGGTACATTTAAATCCTTCGAATGCTTAAAGGAAATTGTTAATGGAAGGTTAAACTTTTTAGAGTACTACAGCATTCGAAATGCTGTTAAAACCTTTTTACGGAATCAATCGATTCAATCAGACTATTCTTCTCTACTTTACTGTCACAATCCTGCTATGAACTGTTATGTATTCCCCTTACTTACGAAATCAAGCGTTAATAGATATATCTATACAACTCTAATATGCAACAACGACACTCCCACAAGTCAAGCCAAATGGATCTCCTCATATAATCTCATAAATAAAGATTGGAAAAAAGTGTATTCTGGCGTTTTTAATTTAACAAACGATACAAACATCCAGTGGCTACAAACCAGAATAGTACATAGGATACTTCCGACCAATTGTCTTTTACAAAAAATGAATATCGCAGATAACAATTTATGTACATTTTGCTCATTAAGAGAAGAAAGTTTAGAACACATATTTTTCGAATGTAATAATATAAATCCAATCATTCAATATATAAACCATAAACTACAAGAATTCGGTCATTACCACCACCTTAATATTCCCGACGTTATACTAGGGTACGACGATCAACCCAAAATAAACATTATATATCTAGAATTTAAAAGGTACATTTACAACAGTAAATTAAAAAATATTTTACCTACACAGAGAGGATTCATTCGACACTTAACTTTATCACATAAAATTAATGAACAAACAAAAAAGAGTGAGTATAAAAAAGAAAACTGGGCAATTGTTGAGAGACTGGTGCAAGGTTTATAATACAATACACACAATCTATATTGTAATCAATAGCATACTTTAATCCTATTCATTCTTCACTGTTTTAATTTAAAACTGTTTCATTATCAGTTTTCATTTTTTCTTTTCCTTTTCAAAAACAAAAATAATTCAGACATCTGTCCTATCCATAGAAATGTATACTGTAACATACATCTAGTACTAATTAATATAAAATATACATGTTGAGTTAATTATTGTCTATGCCATTCATTATGATAGAACTAAATAAAAAGACTGCAAAAGGCTAACTAAAGAAACATACATGACTATTGGAGACCGGGATTAGCTTGCACATTTGTGCGGGCTAATCTCTGGCTTCAATACCCGTCATATGAAAATAAACTTTGAATGGCAGAATATGAGAAAATTTCATCAAACTTTGTATATTTCATGTTCATATTGTATATGTATGATTCTATGTTTTGATATGTAACATGTTGGATGATGTTGAAAAAAAATATATTAACAAAATTATTGAAGATTTTCTGAAAATATTGTAACACGTGATTATCCACCGTGTTTAAGTTGATTAAAGTACAATGACTGTCGGTATCTATTGTAATAAGCTTTACTCATGATCTAGTATTGTTTGACCAAATTTACCTGAGACTCATCGTTTTCCGTAAGCGTTTTCCGGCATTCATCGGCGTATTCGATAGTTTCCGTGTGTTTATACCGTGCGCTGTGAAAAATGTTAACTTTATTTCTGCATGATCTCATTGAACAGAGAACTAGCGTAGTGGAAAGACGCTGGACTTTCATTTACAGAGACTCAAGATCGAACCCAGCATTTTACCGATGAAACTTTTGTTAAGCTTCTTTTTCTTTCCTTTTTCCTATGAAATGGAATACTTAATTAATGTATTAATTTATTGAATGATGGAATAACCATTTTTCAATTTCCACAGTAATTACAGTTCACTAATTATCTTTTTTTCTTTCTATCATAATCTTTATTCGTTCATTTATCATTTATAATCTTCCCGTTGCTGATGTGTTGGTCTCTCGCAGCTTCTCTGGAATCAAAAAGACATTGACGCTGTTTACTCCAATTGTATTGATGGTTAAGCGAGGAAAAAGGTTCTGGGTCCCCAGTTGTCTAAAAAAGTTGCACCATCAGCAAACATGTTTTATATTACCTGTATCTAAACGGTTTCGACATTTCTTGAATGACTACTTAAAGTGAAAGGATTCAAGTGAACTGATTGAGGTTTACAAAATGTATGCATGCATTTGAAAAAAAAAAGAAATAAATGTTGAAAGTAAAAATATTTAAACAAAAGCGCTACTGGGATTCGAACCACGGACATATGGTTTACAGTCGCCTTACACACTAGGCCACTATTATTCCTTGGATATCGCGAAGTGTATAACAGTACTATACAGATTATAGTCCCGGTGTAGAAAATACGGAAAGACACGAATATTAACGGAATATGCAAGGGGTCTCAGTTCAATCTGGTCAAACAATAGAATGGTGTTTGTTTATTTCGTATGTGACAAATCATGTAACGAACATTATGTATTTTTATCGAAGCTTCTGTTCAAGCAACTGTTTGGAAACAGTGCTAAATTTGGAGCTACACAACATAGGTAGATTATCCTCAAATCGCCGCTTTTCAGCAAAATCCTCGTATCTGCAACTTAAAACAATCTGCATATACGAGGTTTTTGCAGAAAAGCGACGAAATGTGTCGACGTTATTCTTCCAAAATCTCGTAACTTCGGCTTGTTCAAAGCTGAAATAACGTGGTTTCGGAAAAAAGCGGTGAGTAAGAGCAATGAGCAATGTAACAATATAAAAAAAATCTATGCTTTTATTTCTTTGGGCCGTATCACTTCAGTGTCTACAAGGTCACATATTCATTACATTAACGCCAAGACCGACGCCAAGTCCGCCATGTGGTGTGACGTCAGTGCCCGTAAAATACGTGCCGTCGGTGGCTAAAAATAAACACGTCATGGCAACTTCACGTGTCTCACCGAAACGTCGTTGCAGCTGGAAATATAAGGAAAAAACGGTCTTTAGAAGTGTATATTGTATTTGAAACAAACGAGGATTCAAAACAAACATGTTATTGAGGAAAACTGTAGAAAACATCGGATGAAGAAGGGAAATTGGCATTGGTGCTAGTATTTCCTTCCATGCAATCAGGTTTTTATCCTTATTGAGTGACATCTTGAGGTCTTTTTTCACATTTGGTCGTCTTTCACCTTTTGAAATTCTATAAAGAAAAAAAATCCTCTTCAATTCTGTCTTTTAGAGAAAAAAAAGATAATGAGAACTTAAAACGTATACAGTCTATTAAACATCATCGCTTTTCAACAAAAACCTCGTAACTGCAGCTTGTTTAAAGCTGCAGTTACGAGGTTTTTATTGAAAAGCAGCGATATCGTATAACCCATTCAAAATTAAAGCAAAGTGGCATTTATTGCTCGTCTGTCTGCGAAATAAGACGGCAGATAAAGGATTGATGTTTGAAAGTTATTGTCTAAGATAACACAGGAAACTATAGATTACAAGATAGATATTCATCCATATCGTTAGCAACTCATTCCAAGTAAACAATATTTTACAAATGGATGCAGATGGATGTAATAACAGAATTTTAGAAAGCTGTTCCCTTAGGGTAGTCCCACCCTAATGAGATTCAAGCGACGTCGGATTAATGCGGGCGACGTCGTAAACATTCGGCGGTGGCAAGTTCCACCGCCGAATGTTTACGACGTCGCCCGTACAGGTTCCGATACATGACGAATGGCACGAAAATTTCCGAGGTTGCGTGAATCTAATAAATTAAAAGTGTCTGCGTATTACAGTGGAACACAGAATGTTCCTTTGAATGATAGAATAGTTGAAACTGGGTGGACGGTGCTGAAAAGTTAAAGAGATCATTCTCACAACAAGCAAATCGCTTCGTCAAATCAGATGGCTTGTTATGTGAATTTACTTCAGGCAATCGATTTAGAAATGTTGGTAAATATTGTTGAACCGAAGCTACCGTGCACACGGTTACGTTGGTTTAACAATACGACCCATGGTGCTTAGTACGTTTCCGTGCATGATAATAATAAATCTGTTTTTCCAAAACAATCAAAATTATACTAAGGCAGATTCACACGACGTCAGAATTGTTTTCGTGTGGTGCCGTCAATATTCGTAACGTACCCGAACCTATTCGGGCGATGTCGTAAACATTCGACGATGAAACGTGCCACCGCCATATGTCTACTAAACGACGTTGCCCGAACAATTCCGACGTAGCGTGAATATCATTAGGAGTGGACTATCTTAAGGTATACCACCCCTAATGAGATTCACGTGACGTCGGAATTATTCGTACCACGTCGTTTAACATTCGTTACGTATCCGAACCAGTTCGGGCGACGTCGCAAACATTCGGCGATGAAACGTGCCACAGTCATATGTCTACTAAACGACATCGTCCGAATAATTCCGAGGTAGCGTGAATATCATTAGGAGTGGACTAGCAAAAAAGTTTTAATTAAACAGTCGACACTCGTTATGTTGACATCGGATAAGTCGAATTTTGCTTAAGTCGAAGTTCAAATCTGGTCCCATCCTCATCAATGGACATAATTTCTCAAACAAAATAATTTTGAACTCAATATAGCTATTGAAATATAGTAGGAAAAGGACAGAAATTGCTCGAAACGAGCAATTTCTTTCCTTTTCCTACAATATTTCAATAATAATCGTACTTGATTACTTTCAAAAAACGGTCAAATATCAACTTTATTGAAGCCGAACGAAATCGGATGAGTCGCACTCCGGATATGTCGAGGTATTTTAATGCCCCCCGACTTCGACACAACGATTGTCGACTGTACATATACTCACTGTGTAATCCTTCATGGTATTCAGTAAATGCTCATCACACGTCGCTCTAAACTGTTCAAACATATCTGATTGGATCATACCTGGACAGATGCTGCCAAACATTGAATTGAAAGTTAGACAAGTGAAGTTGTTACCTTTCTTACAAATAAGTTAAGTCCAGCAAAATTAACCCGGGAAATCTACATATGTAGCCTAATGATCCCACTTCGGCAATGTTTTCTCAACACGTTCAACTATTGGGCAGTGCGGACGAAAATAAAGTTGCCCCGTGTTAATTTGGGTCGACTATATAACCGAACAGACAAAACTATTAATACTAATGAATCATTGAATCAGTTGATCAAACAATAAAAAAAATCGGTTTGGTCCAACCTGAAATAAACCAAAAACATTTGTATCGATTCTCGTTTAACTTTGAATGTATAATAACTACGGCTTGGTTCAAGCCGTAGTTATGAGATTTTATAACCTACGAAAATACTATTGTTTGTCCGAAATTACGTCACTATACCCCGAATAAAATCGTTCCCTATTTCAAGAAAAAGATACTTACGAGTTTACACGAATCCCCGTGTTTAGCTTCAACACAAGCATAGTTCTTCGTCATACTGATAACTCCGCCCTGTTATATATAATGTATAAATGGCATTTACTTTAGATTCTGAGACATACTGATAACTTCGCCCTATTATATAATGTGTAAATAGCATTTACTTTAGATTCTGAGACATACTGATAACTCCGCCCTGTTATATATAATGTATAAATGACATTTACTTTAGATTCTGAGACAAACTGATAACTCCGCCCTGTTATATATAATATATAAATGACATTTACTTTAGATTCTGAGACAAACTGATAACTCCGCCCTGTTATATATAATGTATAAATGACATTTACTTTAGATTCTGAGACATACTGATAACTCCGCCCTGTTATATATAATGTATAAATGACATTTACTTTAGATTCTGAGACAAACTGATAACTCCCTCCTGATATATATGTATAGATAATTTAATATTAGCTGGTTTCATTAAAATCCGAGTGTTCTGCTTAGTTGAGAATTTTTTCAAGGCTCCATGAAAAAATGCCGGAACTACTTTTCCTGTCAATCATTGTATTACGCCGCATTATTATTTTTGTTGAAAATTAATTATCAAAAGTTGTGTTTTGTTGTATTTTTTTTTAATCTCAGAGAATATAAGAAATGAATGGGTTTTTTTCATGCGAGTATGAAAAAGAAAATCTAACCACACTTTTGTATGAACCGCTTCGTCGATTCATACAGTGTGATAAGATTTTCTTTTTCTTACCAGTATGTAAAAATTAAATTGCATTCATACCTTGAATTACATTTACTTTAGATTCTTAGACACCTTCGAGATTCGAACAATCGGATGCAAAATTACAATTGGGTAGAGCCCGATACTGTATAATGTATTAGGGTAAGACCTGTGTAATGGGCTATGTGACAAGTTATGGCACGAAATTTATATGGTGCGAATAAACGATTTCAAGGGAGGTAATTTTCATTGCTCTCAAATTTGATTTTTTTATTTTTGTTGATTTTTTTGCCTACTCTTCATACAATTTAGAAACATTTTCACAAAAAAGTATATAGAATATTGCCCGGAAGTCTGAACTTGCTCAATTATTTCCCTTTATACGGAAACATGCGATATTGCATCTAACATTACTTAAAAAATGCTTGGACTTACGGACGTCACGGAAGGAGTCGAAATACAACGATTACACAGGAAGTGCATTACCACGGTATTACCTTAAACGAGTGTTTTTGTTCATTTGAGATATTTGTGAATTATGTAACGTAAGCGACGTTTTATAAACAAACACAAGAACCGAAAATACAAAATAATAAAAGTTACCTTAGAAGCTGCATACATAGGTGAGCCGGCATATCCCAAAGGCGCCGACATACTAGCTATGTTGATCACATTTCCTTTTGTCTTACGCAGATGGGGCAATGTGTGCTAGTTTGAAAAGAAATAAGAGAACATTATTGACATGTTATGCATTGTTATACAAATTCTAGTATACTTCGAACATTCTGTGGCCTATTAGAAGAAGTCAAAACTGCAAATATATCTGAAGCAATGTTTATGTTAGCGTCTATAAGTAATATTAGGCGATAAGCTTAAAGCGTCAAAGAGTCAGTCAGTGCCTAAACATGGTCATTGAAAAGGGTTGCAAAGTGTAATTTCTGAATAAAAGTATAATAGCTTATTGGCTAAGCATTAATCTTATTGCCACTATGTCGCTAACATGATTATGTAAGACAATAGAAAAAAAATTGGGATGAAACATTTCAGGCAATATGGTTTATGCCTGAAAATTTTAGGCAATAGCTTATTGCCTAGGTATTAAGCTTATTGCCTGATTTTACTTATTGCCGCTAACATCTTCATTACGAATTCCATAAATTGGTCATATTGTGTTAAAACTCAACATTTTTTAAAGAAACAAAAACTTGCTGAAGAAACTTATGACGTGTATAAATCCATCATAAAATTGGGAATATGCTAAACGTAAACGTACACATACAGTATTGATACATTTAAAAAAATAGTTTTATTTCTATTAAGGTAGAATACCCATAATGTCGCCATTTTGAGATTTATAAAACATCGGCTTTTTTCGAGCGTCGTCGTTACGTATCCGATCCAAATCGGCCGCGGTCGTAAAACATTCGGCGGAGGAAATTTCCACCGCCTAATGTTATCGACGTTGCCCTAATAATTCCGACGTCGCGGGAATCTTATTAGGGGTGAACTAACTTAAATAGCATACCTTGCACATAAGAAAATAACCAATTAAATTGACGTCAAGCGTTCTCTGGAATTCTTCCACGGAAATTTCTTCTGAAGGCTTGGAAGGTGTAACTGAAGCATAGAATACATTTGTATTACTTATTACTATTTCTTTTGAGTAAAAAGTCTTCTTCTTGTTTTCACATGTTTCGTTTTTTTATCGAATAGACTTACATTAACCAATTAGATATACCACACAATGACTCTTTTTGACTCCCTACAACATTTGACTTTGGAAAACATTTTGGAAAATGAAGAAATTGCTTGTGACAAGCAATTTCCTCATTTCCCACAATGTTTTCTATAATACTTAAAGATGCCGGATATTTCTAAATTTCATTGACCCGAAATTGTCGTTTGTAACACTTTTGAATTTTGGGCCAGTCTAAAACTTTGATGTTTGGTAATGAGTTAAGTTCAAAATTTCTTTTTTATCTTTTAGCCAAAATGAACTAGTCTGACAAATCTTAAGGGTGTTTTTTTCCAAAAAAAGAAATACTTAAAGGAGTTCTTAATGTTCAAAGCTTATCAGACCAATTGTTAGACAATGTACATTAGCTTCAAACATCCGCAAATGTAGGCATAGATCTTAAATTGCTTGAATCATAATTGATCCAAATACAAAAGAGAGATGTTGAAGTTATTATGAAATTACTTCCGTTTTCTTTTTTTATGTAGATTCATTCTTAAATCTACATGTATTTCTAAATTATCAATGTTATATAATTATTCTAAAAGGATTATTCAATCATAGTTTGATTAACTTCCCTTTATTTTTTGTTGACTCTACTTCCTTTTTATTAAGTTTTTCTGTATTTAACAAATTAACAATAATATATTGGTGAACGCTGTCAACATAGGGTAATTTCCGAAAAAAAAAAGATCCGAAAGACTGCGCATGCGTGAAATAATTGACCATTTTTGGTAGAAACGATACCGAGAATCATAATACTAAATTAGTAACACTTACATATGCCGGCATTGTTTATCAGGCAGTCGATTTGGCCGAACTTTTGAGCTACATTTTCCACTGATATCTGAAAATATTGAGGGGAAAGTGAATAAAAATCACATTTGACATCATCTGAGTTTTGCTATAGATATAATTGATATATAATATTAAGCACTCTTAGACATGTTTTTATGGTAGCCAAATCATTACAAAATTACAGCTATTACAGTTCCTTAAATAAAAACAATCTAATGTGATAAGTTAAAATTTCTTGAAAGTTTAGTATTTCTTATACTTTTCAAATGATACCTTAGAGCAAAAGAGCGCTGATAATCAAATGTTTTCTTCTGATCGATGATTCTTTTTCATCTTGAAGTTAGCAAATTAAATATTTCATATGAATATCTTAGGCTTCGCTTTACCACCTATTGTATCTGCAATTTTCAACAATGCCTTTAAATGGTAAGGCGTCTTCGAGCGAATATTAACCCTTTCCCAAACAAGAATTGGTTTTGTCGTCCCTAATAGACAATGCTTGGAAAAAACATTGACACAAAAGAAGAAATTGCTGTTAACCAACAGTTTCTCATTTTGTCTCATTATTTTGTGTGTCATATTTTACACAAATCGTATCTTTAATATCATCCATTTTGTCTTTTGTGACAGTTTTGAAGTGGACCACCTTAACATTTTGTTGTTTGGGAAAGGGTTAAACACATTAAATATGCAAAACAGTACCAACTAAGACGTCTACTCTTAATATTATTATGATAACCATTATACCTCACGATAAATGACCTGACAGAGCATCTCATTCGATTAGCATTGGCTGCTCTGCCAAGTTATTTATCGTGAGGTATACCTTTATTTGATCTTCCTTTGATGTATCACATTTTATAAAATGCACCCGCTCATTTTCAGTTGCCAATTGTGATCCAACTGCTTCTGCAAAATTCGGAAAAATGAATTACATGTTCACGCAATTTGTATACTACATGATGCCAAAGTCATTGGACTTCAATGAACTTTGTAATACATTTCTGTTACGTTTATTTTGTTTCCTTATTATCTATTTAGAACTACGGTACTGCTCAAGGAATTATTAAGACAAGCATATGAGCCGGGATCTGGAAAAACGTCCCTTAAAGCATTTTCAAAAATTGAGTTTGAAGATAAGCCTGTTGTCAAATACATTCCAATATGCATCCATGCTGCTCTCTTTAAATTACTACAGATAATTAAGAAGCTATTAGAGAACAACGTGGATCCTGATCAGACTGTGCGTATGTACAGGCTGGTCTGGATCTATGTTGGGCCCAAAAGCCTTGAGGGACATTTTTCCGGATCCCGACTTATATTATACTTCGATCGGACACTTAATCTGAAAGATATGCTCATTTTTCCGAATAAATCTAGAAAATAATTTATTTTCGAGATATCATTTAAGCAAACTTTATTAAACTTTTTATTCGTTATAACAAAACCTAGATCAGTTCGACGTTCTTAACGTTTCTAGAAAAGTGGAATTCTTACCTTCGATATCAAGTATAGCTACTCTAGCACCTTGTTCCACTGTAATGGCAAATGCAAGAATAGTATTAGGAAACGTTTACAAATATTAAAAACTCTTTACTTGAATCCATAGGGAAAAATGAGATTTATTCTGTTATTATGTACTTAGTGGACAAAACGTACTCTGTTTGTATAAGGAGTTTCAGACTTTTGCTTTTAGCATGTTTACTCTTACATTTGTTGGCGCAAGATCGTATGGCACATGTTTACATTTTGTCCAAATGTAAACAAAACATAGTTGTATAAAAGATGAATAAATTCTTTATAAGTAGTGACGTAGACATGTTGAAAATTTAGGTACAGTGATAGAGCGGTCTGTTCACTGTTCGGAGTTTTCTGCGTTTTATCGAACACTGTTTTGTTTACATTTGAACAAAATGTAAACATGTGCCATACGATCTTGCGCCAACAATAGAAAATTACCTGTCTATGGCATGTGACCTTTATAATTACCAAGGTAGTTTGTACAATCTCTTGTAAGTATACTATCATTACTATCAATACAGTTAAAAAATTGTGTTTTTCCCCAAAATAAAAGACATTCATTCATTTCCAATACACGTGTCACGTAAAAATATACTGAACAAAAGTGAAAACGCTACACTGCAAGATTTCTTATTTCTGGAAAAGTATCTAACTAATGGCTTGAAGTATATTTTGACGTCATTTCCCAGGCTTCCAGCTATCGTTTTGTCAAAATTTCATTGCCTTGTCTCCTTTTATGTTATAGGCCTTAATGCGTTTAGAGCTAATTTCATCTAATACCGCATTTGCGCATGCGCAGAAAACATTTTATTATTTTTTCGGAATTAGTCATATCCGGGTTGTCGAAAAAACACTTAAAATTTCACTTATCTCTTGTAGCAAGTTCTAAAATCAAGGTCTAATCAGTCAATTTTGCAAATTACCTCCCTTTGACATAAACAAATAGGGAATTTAAAATGTTTGGTATTCACAAACTTATCACAGTTTTCGATTGGGTTTTCTGCAGCATCATGCTGGCTTTACAGGGGACTTTTGAACCCTTTCTTCGACAAGGATTATTCCCAGATTTCCATGCAATAGCGATTTCAATTTCCTATGGAGATTACATTGTAAAATTTTCAAGCTTTGGAACCTAGTGAAAATTCCGCTTTTCAAACATCATTTTCTAAAGGCTGCCACAGTGTTATGCAAACTTCTTTTCAGTTTCTGACTGGTAACTCGTCAGACTACCATTCCTTAAAGTATGGCATAGTTTGCATTCTTCTGCTTGGATTTTTGAAGGTTTAAATTGTGTATAATTTCCGTTCAAATTGTACACCTGAAAAAACGGACACCTGTCACATTAGAAGGGCCCGTTTTTCATTCCCGTAATTAAGATACACAAAATGTTTAGTGCTTTGCACAACCAAGTAAATGAACAATGCGAAATACTTTCATTTGATTTATTTACTTGTTGTTTTTAGAAGAAATAAAACAAGCAAAGTAGGTGTAGCGTTTTCTCTTTTGTTCAGTATATATACAAATGGCTCTTTAACCCTTTTCCCGAACAACACAATTTTAGGGTGATCCACTTAAAAAAAACTGCCACAAACGACAAAATAGAAGTAATTAAAGATATAATTTGTGTAAAAAAAAGCATAGAAAATATTGAGAAAAAAGAAGAAACTGCTGGTTATCAGCATTTTCTTCTTTTGTTTCAATGTTTTCCCAAGCCATTCTAATAGGATCGTCAAAACCAGGCCTTGTTTGGGAAAGGGTTAAACATGCACTGTAAGTGTGCCACCTTCAGTAATTTGTTTGAAGTTTGATTTTAAACATTAACTCTTTTCCAAACAAGACAAGGTTTTGAGGTTTCTATAAGAGGAGGTCTGAAAAATATCGAGACGGAAGAGAACATGCTGGTCACCAGGATTTTCTTGCTTTGTCTGAATGTTTTCACACGCCTCCTCTATTAAGGACGACGAAACGATGTCTTCTTTGAGAAAGGGTTAATCAAAGTTAAAAGAAGTATGCATCTAAAGCCTCTCTTTACAACCGGTCGCACGTGCTCCTGCGTGCAGTCTGCGTCTAAAACGTACGTTTAGTCGTGCGATGCACGCACATGCAACGTACGATTTTGGTGGACGCAACCACGACGCAGACTGCACGCAGCAAAGAATTGACCGGAAATTTCTTTGCTACGACCATTCTGCGTCTTTTAGAACGTCAGGAGCACGCAAGACAGAAGTACGGAGCACGTACGACAGGCGCGTGCGTGACGCTGGGAACGATATACTGAAATTTCAGAAGATTCGCAAAGAATGCGTACTTTTCTCGAAAGAAATTCATAAATTTGACCTGCTTTGAATGTACATATTTTGAGACGTTCTTACAACCCGTCGTGCGTCTTTATAAATCGTGCGATTTTGCAATTTTAAAACGTACGATTTAAAAAGACGCACGACGGGTTGTAAGAGAGGCTTAAACAAAACTTAAGAACCACATAATATTACACGCTGAGTAATTATTTTAAGAAATAATACAAATACTTTAGAACCACATAATATTATACGCTGAGTAATTATTTTAAGAAATAATACAAATACTTTAGAACCACATAATATTATACGCTGAGTAATTATTTTAAGAAATAATACAAATAATACTCATTAAACACGTCTACTCAGGCTTTACCGATACCCTTACAACCCCCAGTTACAATAACACGGTGGATAATCACGTGATACAATATTTTCAGAAAATCTTCAATAATTTTGTAAATACTGGACCAATTTGAATTCGGTTTGAAGCAGAGAATGTGGACATACGTCATGCATTGGATAGACGTGGTTGATTTTTGAAAAATCAACTGATAAAAAAGTTATTGAAGATAAACCAAAACTTTGGTTTATCTTCAATAACTTTTTTATCAGTTGATTTTTCAAAAATCCAGCACGTCCAGCTTATTCCTGGCATTTTCACACCTTCTCTGCTTCAAACCGAATTCAAATTGGTCAAGTAATAAAAAAGATATTGAAGATTATCGGAAATTTTGAGTCACGTGATTATACTCCGTGGCAATGCAGTCGCCATTTTTATGGTCAGTAGGTCAACTTATGCAGTTGTAACAATGTGACCTTTGAGAGATATATAACGGCTTTTCAACAAAAAAAACGTAACTGCAGCTTGTCTTAAATTGCAGTGACAATAATTTTGTTAAAAATGACTAAATAATACAGCAGTACTCACAAAACACATCTACACAAGCTTTGCCGATGCCCTTACAACCCCCAGTTACAATTACCACTTTATCCTTGCAGCGCAATGCAGTCGCCATCTTTATGATCAATAGGTCAACAATGGGTCAACTTATGCAATTGTTAGTACGTGATCTTGGGGAGATATACTGATGGACAAAAGAAACGCCCCATTTATATATGTGGTCATTTTCTTCACGCCTATTACAATAATTGTTATATTGATTGGTTTATTGGGGTTTTGCGCCGTTTTCAACTGATATGATCATATCTCGGCGGATGGAGCACCTAATTATGGATTCCTGATGTTTCTCATACCAGTACTACCATAGCACCCTTACCGAGCCTCCAGCTGCTCCCCCACATAGAATCGCGATATCAAACCATAGATGGGTGACATATTTGTCAGAAAGGGTATTTGCCGCGGCCGGGTATCGATCCTAGGACCTCTCAGATGCACTACCGACTGTGCCTAAGGTCGCGGCCACAAGTATATCGAAATGTATACTGTATATTGATATTTTACCGACAATTGCGTCCGATAAAAGATCGTGAGTTTTTATTCATCAAGATGACTATTTCCGGTGAATTTTTACGTTTTCTATGTGCGCTTCGTGTAACTTTACTACGTCGTGAAATTATTCACATTTTACAAATTAAATTTTACAAATTAACATGTGTAAGTCAATATGTACTCCCGAGTGTAAAGATGTTCTGATGAAGCATTCGTTTCTAAAGATAGCCTACCAAAGATAAATTCTGAAGAAAAGAGCGCTCTGAATTTGGCCATGTTCGAATGAGAGGAAAACAAAAATAAGTCGATAGACGCCTAAATGTCTTGTTTCTTGACTATTCCGCTCGATCGACGTGTCCGAGTTCTATAGACGTCGCTTTTAGTAGTCACTTACTGTGGTCACCAAATAACACGTGTAACGGTATCTGCTATTGTCGGATGTAAAGTTTGAATCACGCGTTACTGAATTTAAACGGTTTAAATGTGCTATTTTTCTAAAGTGTAACAATTTGACAATTACTTTGCCATCCTTTTGCAACAACAGAAAATAAAATCAACAGATGGAATGATAATTATTATGTTTTCATAATTTTAAATTAGACACTCGTACTGATAATCGGACGTCAATTAGTAATGGGCGTTTCTTTTGCCCGTCAGTATATTTATCGAGTTCATCTATCTTTACCCACATTCGATTCTTCTCACAGTGGGTGGGTGTAAAATTTCCGTTTTGCACAGCAAGATCAGAGAAGATTTAGCATAAAGATTATGGTGAAATTGAGATTAAATATGATACGAAACCTTATGGTTGGTATAAGTATTTGGATATTTAATTCCGATATACAAAACCAGTCTTAGAAGTCAAATGATGTAAGGGAAGGGAAAGGGTATAACGTCGCTTTTTAACGAAACCTTCGTAACTGCAGCTTGTTTAAGCTGCAGTTACGAGGTTTTCGTCGAAAAGCAACGATAAGGTGTTAGGTTAAAGCAAAGGGTATCTGATTTAGGGTTACGGTTACCTGTACTTTATCTTATCATTTTGCAGTTGACAAGGTTGAAACCTAAAGGTTACTGAAATGGAGATAGTGCAATTGTACCAATGGCGCTGAATTTGTGCTAAAAATAGACTGGGTTTACTGATATGTTTTGATAACGCCGTCGGTGTTGTCATAAAACCTCGTAACTACGGCTTGAATCAAGCCGTAGTTACGAGATCTAATAACAACACTAACGAAATAGTAGGCTATTTGTTTGTCCGAAATTACGTCACTGTTTACTTAAATAAAATCATTTCCTATTTTTGTTACCTTTAATTGCTCGACTCAATTTCCGTTGCATCGACGACTAATATTGTCCGTAAATATTGACCTGAACCTGTCGAATATGCAATGAGAAATTGTGGTGCGGAATAATCACACTCTGATTTATATTGGCACGAGAAGCATGTGCAGAATACAAAGTCGCGATGCTTATGGAAACTATCGACTCTGTTTGACAGTGTATGATTGCTGGCGAGTGGTGATTATCCCTTATCACAATTACTCAATGAGTCATTGCACACTCGTCAGGTTCAGGTCAATATTTACGGACTATACCACAAAATTATAAACACTTATACACACTTTGCATAGGATCAAAGTAACAGATAAAAGCGGAAAGGGCTGCTATTTTTTATTTCGAATCCTAACCCTATGTGATGGGTAACCTGTCGACTAGACGACTCCAAAAGAGAACTCACATTAACAATCTTTGGGCGAAATCAAGATATAATTATGACACTTGTTTTCCATATTCACCTGTGTTTACAATGAAACTTGTTCTTTAATTCAATGCAATTTTGCATGTGTTGGTTCGAATCTTGCATGTGTAGAACATCTGTAAGATTCGTTCCATGGCACACAAAATTACATTTGTTTTTTAGTTCAATAGTGGGTTGTTTACACAGGTAAAATCTTTAAACATATCATACGGGACTTTCATAATCATTATCAGGCCCGTAGGAAGCAATTTCATATTGGGATGGCTAAAGCCCAAGTGTATGAATCTTGGGGGCTAAATTGGATTTTCAGAGTGCCAAAAGGAAAATTCGGCATTTTTGGCCTATTTTGGTGGGGGGCTTAGCCTCCCTAGCCCCCCCTTTCCTACGGGCCTGATTATCCTGTACGGATGTGAAAACATATGCTTTTTTGGGGGGTGGGGGGTGGGGGGCTGGCAGAACAACGAACATATGTGCAACAAAGTGAATGCATTCCATTTCGTAAATGTAACCACATATCAAAATTCCGTCTAGACCTTGTAATAAAATAGTCGAGGTCGGACGGGAGAAAAAAATAGACTAATTCTTTATTGCGAAATAAAACCGTGTAACAATAATGGTTTTACGGACCATTTGAAAAACAGCGTGATCCTTAGAACGAACGTTTCTTCCTAACCCGGGATAGTATTCATGAAAAAAAATGAGAGAATGGGAAAAATTGTTGTTAAAGTTGTAAACTAGTTTAAGGCAGAAAACCCGTACTGTGGCCATTTCAAAATTCCTACAATATCGGTTTTCTTCGAGCGATATCGCAACGTATCCGAACCTATTCGTGCGCGGTCGTAAACATTCGGCGGTGAAAAGGTACACCGCCGAATGTTCTCGACGTCGCACGAATAATTCCGACGTCGCACGAATCTCATTACGGGTGAATTACCTTAAAACAGCAGAGGACGATTTAATGAAATATTGAATTTGTGTTAATTCCCACGCTGAAAATATTGAGACAATAAGAAAACATGCTGGTCATCAGCATTTTATTCTATTGTCTCGAAAAGTTTTAAATGTTTGAGTTTATTGGGGTTTTACGCCGGTTTCAACTGCCAGGGTCAGATCACGGTGGCTGAAGCACCTAACCATGGATTCCTGTTGTTTCTCATACCAGTACTACCACAACACCCTTACCGAGCATCCAGCTGCTCGCCCACTTAGGTTAACGATTTCAAATGTAGGGACGTTGAAATTGACAGGTTTTTCAAAAGACATAAAGAAAATATCACGGTAAAAGAATAAGATATTGATAACACGCATTTTTATTCTGACTCAATATAACTTTAATATTCTCGTAATTATTGAACTTTAAGGTTAACCATCAAAGTATGACATTTTAGACTGTTTAAATACGAAAGGTTCAACAGACGAAGAAAATGGCTTAAATGAAAATTTTTACCATCATAGTCCGGAAAATATTGAGGGAAAGGGCAAAATTTTGGTTACCAGTATTTTATTCTTTCGTTTCAACGTTTCCCGAAATCTTTCCTTTAACGGGTGTCAGTGCCAAATCTTGTTTGAAAAAGGGTTATTCCTTTCACAGATAAGGACTGGTTTTGAAGTACACGTGGGAATAGGCTTTGAAAAACATTGAGACAAAAGAGGAAAATGCTGATAATCAGCATTTTCTTCTTTGGTCTCAAATTTTCCTGTACTTTAATTTACACTTTACACGTATTTATCAATAGGATGACAACAGGACGAACGAAAGAAGTCTAATGCTTTACCATAGGCCTGCTCAACAAGTAAGAAATAAAAATACTAATCCGATTTATCTCTGATGAAATTCGCTCTTTGATATGTCGATGTCGCTAATTTACACGACATCAACATGTCTTAGCGACATTTTGCCTCTTATTGGGATACTTTTCAAAAGTTCATAATGCCCGCTTCTTATTTTTTGACAGGTCTAGTTGACAGATTTGATTTGATAATTCAGAACATTTTATCGGAATTGTTTATGTTAACCCATTGTAAACAATTGAGAGTTATTCTTTTCAGTTTACCTTTTCCTAGACTTATCATTTTTAGGTTGAATTCTTAAGGCTGACAAAGTCATTTTCTCGCACACTGTAATCTTGCTTAAGGCCTCCGATATTAGTCTTATGTACTTGTTATTAAAGACAGCCGTTTAATATTTTAAATGTGTTTCTTCTATTGCTAAATTCGTTTTAGATATTTATGTTAACAGTCAATTGGTGAGAAGGGTAAATCCAGACTTAAAAAAAATAGTTCCAAAAGGACAATGACAGATGACCAATGTTTTTGTTTTGTGAACGACATATTCTGTGTCACATTTTCTCAACACCTCGGTATATGAAATAAGATTAAATTATGAACATGATGTCGCTAAGTAGGTAAGAGGCTAGCGCCTCTTAGCGACATTTTGCCTCTTTTTGGGATACTTTTCAAAATTTCATAATGTTGACTTCTTATTTTTTGACAGGTCTAGTTGACAGATTTGATTTGATAATTCAGAACATTGTATCGCGATTGTTTATTTCAGCCCCATTAATGTAAACATATGAGAGTTGTTCTTTTCAGTTTACCTTTTCCTGTACATATCAAATTTTAGGTTGAATTCGACAGACTGACCAAGTCATTTTCTCGCAAATTGTAATCTTGCTTATGGCCTCTGATATTAGTCACGTGCACTTTTTATCAAAGACAACTATCAAATTTTTTAAATGCGTTTCCTCTTTTGTCAAATTCGTTTTAGATGTTAATGTTAACAGTCTATTGGTGAGAAGGGTAAATCAAGACTTCAAAGAATAGTTCCTAAAGGACAATGACAGATGACGAAACGTTTTGTTGTGTGAACGAAATGTTCTGTGTCACATTTTCTCAACACCTCGGTATATGAAATAAGAGCAAATTATAAACATGATGTCGCTAAGTAGGTAAGAGGCTAGCGCCTCTTACCTATACTTACCTATACAAGGAGCGAAATTTATCAGAGAAATTTCGGATTATCAAAACACATTTGAAGCAGCTTACGATTTTGACGACTTCACAACTTTTGTTTGGGAAAGGGTTAACACTTTCCCAAACGACAAAATTTTAGGGCGATCCACTTCAAAAACTGCCACAAAAGACAAAATGGATGTTATTTAAGATAGTATTTGTGTAAAATATGGCACAGAAAATATTGAGACAAAAGGAGAAACTGCTGGTTATCAGCAGTTTCTTCTTTTGTTTCAATGTTTTCCCAAGCCTGTTCTATTAGGGACCTCAAAACCAGGTCTTGTTTGAGAAAGGGTTTAACATGTTTTTCATATCTTACGCCTATCTCCACTCCATAATTCATGCATTCATCTTTTTCCACTTATAATTACATAAACAGATTTGATCATCCCTTGAACTCATTACCGGGCTATTTTAAGATATTCGACATTTGTTTGTAAATGTTACAACCTCATCTGCGTGACCTTAAGGTAGACAACCCGTAATGTAGCCGTTTTGAGATTCAAGAAACATCGGATTATTTTCGAGCGTCATCGTTACGTGTCCGAACTTATTCGGGTGCGGTCGTAAACATTCGGCGGTGAAACTTTCCATGTTTTTGACGTCGCCCGAATAATTCCGACTTTGCACGAATCTCATTAGGTGTAGACTACCTAAAGATATTCAGTATAATTTTGTTTCCAAATTTACAACCTCATATCGTCGGTGTAAATGCAAAACCTCGTATGTCGATTGTTGCAATTTTCAAAGTACAAACTTGTGTGTCCAGTTAAAGACAATTCTCGCAGGTTTTGAGATATTTTTACTGATCAGTAAATCATTTGTGAACAATGTGTCCAAATTCCAAGTAAAACATTTCAATTTCGGAAAAGTTATTACACTTTTTTCTCTGCCCTTTAAAATTTTCCAAACCCGAGATACGAGGTTTTGCATTTACAACGACGATATGCGTGACCTTAATTATAGACAACGTTGAATATTGGCCTCCATTCGACGTAACAACCCCGTAGGATAATGGGTATGGGCTGCGGGCTTGTGCCCAAAACATTTTTAGCAATTTTGCGTAGGGAACATATTGATAAAATTTAGTTGAATTTAGTTTATATGTAGCCTTTTCAACAAGAAATGTTTCGGAAATAATCTTTTATCTGAGGCTAGTAGATCTAGAGCTTTTTTTCTTGCTTTGTGTTCCTCTACGAAATTCGATGTGTAGTTGATCTCTGATTGGTCTGGTTGTTAAGGGGGGGGGGAGAGTTAACCTTTTTCCCAACTTAGACCAGGCCCTGGTTTTTCGAAAAAACTTAAGAACATACTCATGAGAACATGCTCAACTTCTAAGGAATACTCTCCAACGTTGATTTCACGTGGATTTCGTGCGATTTGAGCACGGTGCTCAGATTTGAGTCTGAGAACGTACTTCATTTTTTTTTCGAGAAACCGGGGCCAGGTTTTGACTACCATGATGGAATTGGCTTGAGAAACATTGAGGCAATAGGAGAAATGCTGGTCACTTTTTAAGGGGAGGGGGAGTAGTCAAGAACCATTTGACCTATAGCACTTTTTCAGTGACAAAGCGCTAGTGGGGGGTATTTGTCCGCTTTTCGACAGTTCTAGTTTGAAGCTGTAGTGGCAGTATCGTTGGAAGCTTACAATACAGTGTCTATGCAAATAATTGTGAGTAAAACAATAATGGGAAAAGAAGAAATTGCTCATTTTGAGCAATTTCTTCTTTTTCCATATATATTTTTATGCAGTATTATTGTACAAAATGCCTTAATTTATCAGTTTATGACATGAAATATCTCCAATCCCTGTATTTGATGACCATGTTGAAGAAATCAAACAGTTGGGCAGTTTTGAAACTGTAGTGGCCTTACACTATTTTCCATGAAGCTGCAGTGGGGCCGATACAGCTTATTGGGCTGGGGAGAACACTGGAGAGGGTTAATAAGAACGTTTTTCAGTTTCAATAAACGATAATTCCATGGTTCTTTGCGCTAATTTGTGTGATTTGTTATAATTTGAATAACCTTTTATGATTTTTGTGCCTGCTATTCATAACAAATTTTCATCGTTTTCTTTGAAATATCCTGCCAGGCGAACGCAAAATGAAAGGAAATTTATTGAAAATGACTTTCAATCAATGACTTTTAATGATTCCAATGTGATTAACCCTTTCTCGGAAAAAATGTCTAAATAAAAAATCAAATGCATTTTAGAAGAGCCTAGATAATATGAAGTCAAAATGAGAAAACCCTGACTACATGCATTATCTATTTTTCCAATGCAGGTAAAAAAAGTTTTCAGAGTGAACATCATTCACATACACACCATTTAATTTATCCATGAGTAAGAAAAGAATCCATTCCTTAACCAAAAATTACATTCCGCTGTATGGTACCCGTCTGTAACGTTTGTCGCTTCGGATACCAAGGCTGTAGACGTGGGATACGGGTACCAGTTGTGTGTTGCCGGAAATCCTGTTTTTACGAACGAAATAATTTCGTTTCTAAAAGAATTCTGAAAGTCCAGTTCCTTTTGAGTAACTGGATCCATAAGTGTATCGAAAGTCCCGAAAAACGCAAAACTATCGATACCGTGAAAGGCGAAACGAGATTTGAACGTAGTCCCAAAAGGTGAGACAGGGCTAGACGTCATGAACGTCGTGACGTAACGATATACAGGTGACGTAAACGACGTCGACGCGATCAAAGTCATATAGTCGTTTCCGCAATTAACTCTCGAGTCCGATATCATGGAGTTAAGCTGGTACTCCGGAGAAATGACATCAAAAGGGTAAAGTTTTAGAGCTGTTTCGGCGACGACTTCGTCAAAACTGTTGAGACAAAGTCGTACGCACATTTCGTAGTCCCTGGCAGTCGACGATGACGTATTTTTAAAGCAATGAGATGCAAGATCAACTTCTTGGGCTGTCGTTCCTAAAAGAAAGTTAAGACAGTTAAGATTATATACATCGGAAGTATCATGATTGCAACATGAATCGGCCCATAAATATTCTTCAACCTATTTCCAAATGGGGGAAAATGAGACACAGTTGTTGCAGACGACAATTCCAAGTGAATTGATTGTACATTTTTGGGTAGTAAACATTTTGTGAAATGAAGTAATTGCTTGTTAAACTGTCTTTTATACTAATCATTAGTACAACACTACAACCCGAAAAGGGAGTGGCGTAGACACGTGATGATCTATTTTAACAACTTTAAAACACGTTATTTTTATCACGTGCATACTATAAAACGTAGATCTATGTATCAAACCAGCTGGTTGGCTTTGAAGCAGCGAACACAGGTCTGTGTTACAGTCGACACTCGTTGTGTCGAAGTCGGAGGGGCCGTCAAAATACCTCGACATATCCGGAGTTCGACTCATCCGATTTTGTTCGGCTTCGATAAAGTTGATATTTGACCATTTTTGAAAGTAATCAAGTACGATTTTTATTGAAATATAATAGGAAAAGGAAAAAAATTGCTCGTTTCGAGCAATTTCTATCCTTTTCCTACTATATTTCAATAGCTATATTGCGTTCAAAATAATTTTGTTTGAAAAAAATATGTCCATCGATGAGGACGGGACTAGATTTGAACTTCGACTTAAACTAAAATTCGACTTATCCGATGTCGACATAACGAGTGTCGACTGTACTTTCTTTTTCCCTTACTATACTTGTCCATCGACTGTCAAACAATCTTGTGATTGTTTTTCATCAAAATACATGTCACTACAGTTACGTTGTTTTTGTTGAAAAGCGACGCCAAACATTTTGGTTTATTGACGTCATTAACGTTTTCATTTAAATCTTTCAAATAAAAGGTTACTTTTTTTATTCAATTTAACCATGAAGCTTATTTTTGGATCTACAAAATTTGCAAACAACAACATCTAAATAAACTCATGCCGTACATAACCACAAAACATGGAACAGTTTTAGTCACAGACTTACCTATCATTACCGGAACATCATTACCTTTTCCATGAACCCAGTACTCGAACGGTGCTTCGGGAAGAACATAGCCTGGATTAATAACAAAAATGTTCAATTATCTTGGCCGTTTGAGCTTGGTCTTAAAGTCCTTTTCAGTCGAGGCACGTACCGGTATATCATCCGTCCCTGTAACACTTTCCCAAATGGTAACAAATATGACAGGTCCAAACTGAAAGCTGTTGCAGACTAAAAAAAGGTATTTGATGAAGGTGTGATTTCTGTGCAAAACAGCATAGAAAACATTGAGATAAAGGGATAAATTGCTGGAATATGTTCTTTTGCCTCGATTTGTTTCCCAAATTATTTTTACGACTAGATTTCCCAATAAGACGAACATGAACAATAATAACAAATGCAGCAACTTCATCAGATTCAAAGAGATTGCAATTCACAATATGATGTTGTTGTTTTTTTTATTGACCTGATCAATTATCATGGCATTAATTTCAATCGGCTATAAAAGTGCATACGGAATTGATCCATTCCAAAGACCCGGCAGTATTAGTATTATTTTTTCCCTAAACTAGTCAATTTCTAAATCAAACGTTTAAAACATTTTTGCATTTTGTTAGCACCGTAGTAGTTGTTCTGAACCGATAAATGGTAGCTGCATAAGAGGCGGGATGTTACCTTGGTTATAAAACCTATTTGATTTCCATCTTGAATGTAGAAACAGATGTACGTATTTATTGACTGAATGAATACAAACCATCAACAACTGCAAGGGCACCATCTAATCGTCCAGCTACTGGCAATTCCAAAAGGTCATCCATGCCCCAATAGGGATACTCCAGCCAGGGAACCGCTAAAAGGGAATAAAACGAAATTGGAACAGACACTTTCAAAGGAAAATGACATTGATTTATTTGCAAAGAATTGGAATAGGAATAATCACTATTAATCACTATTGATCACGTGTAATAGAAAAACCCCGTAACTCCAGCTTGATGAAAGCTGGAGTTACAAGGTTTTGCAATTACACCGACGTAGTTTTCCAGGTGAATTTCTTCCCTTCACAACATTTATGCAAAATACAGGGTGTCCCAAAAGAAAGGTAACACTTATAAATGGTTCTAGCTCTGCTATTTCATAGCCGATTTCTTTCGGAAAACTATCAAATATCTGCAGAATTCATTGGAATTTTGTTCACCATACACTTCATTAATACGCCCATATCAAAATTGCGTCATTTTTGACGTCATCTGTACCACTATCAAAATGACGTCACGACCTACCTTCTCAAATCGTATGTATGCGGTAAAGCATAATTACCATTTATCTAAATGTCCAATACGTGTGCAAATAAAATTTGAATTCTAATTCAAAATAGAAGATTTACCATGGGAATACCCATCTACTCAATTATTGGTCAGATTTTGATGAACATGGAAGCAATAGCCCGAAAACATCTCTTTGCACAGAAAGCATCTAAGCTTTGAATAAGACGACACATGGAAGTCTAGGAAAGTCAATGCGAAGATTTTCGTCCGATCAAGATTCATTGAAGTCATTAGTACAGTGTATTTAGAATTTTTATTTGAAATTTTCCCATACCATATTTAAATTATGAATTTGGAAGATCGAGTTGAACGCTAAGAATGATGTCGGTGGATACATACCGGATTTGAATTCACTGGACTATTTTTTTGTGGAGACACGTGTTGTCTAAAGTGTAATCCCCGCAGAAAGAACATATTTTAAACATGTTCAATGTTCCTATAAAGCATTCAAGGAGAATGTAGGAACCTTTCTATGGACACATATGAGGCAGTTATTAGCCTAAAACTTTAAGCAAAAGAATAAACCAAGGAAAGTGACAGAAGGGAATTAATTTTGAGAACGTCATTTACTATCAAAATGACGTCAGTGATAAAATAGGGTGTGTTTGGTTTTTCAAATATAAAATATACAAATTGTATGATAATTTGATGAAATTTCTTTTATTCATTTTTACACATAACCTTCTGTACTGTCAGCGATATAAGGAATATATAAGTGATATATTGACCGAGATATATTACATTTTATATGTTACCTTACTTTTGGGACACCCTGTATAACAACGTAATTACCAATATAGGTTCGATATTGTAACAAGCCAATTCTGAATTTAAAGTGACATTAGTATCCGTAGGCCCAAATCCTTTATAATCCACAGAATTTGGCTTTTAGCATGTTGTCGCACCGTTTATAGACTTTATAAGACAGAATACAAGATTCATACAGCAAATGACATAAATCGATAATCATGCAGCGGTGTAAAAGATATGTAAAATATTCAAAGTGGGCATTATCTGCCAGATAGTGTTTACGAAATGAGGTGATATTGGGTTTTAAATCCGTCGTCATCTAAGCCAATACAGATCAGACAGAGCTGACATTTGGCACAGATGAAAATTAAAGGCCATATTTCATTTATGTACAGTTATTTTTACAGTAAATTATCCAGAAAATAAGTAAGTAACAGTAAATGTGTATCTTTAAGTAATGTTAGTTCTTATAAATCTGTTTCCAAACAAAAACGTCGTAATATAGACGATAAATATGTTATGCGCTAGAGTTGTAGGTTGCTTTTTTTTAAGGATGAATGAGAAAAGTGAAATTTAATTGCAACAAAATCTAGGTAGTTGTTATTTCTTCAAAATGGTTTAACTGTCACATGTACCTTTTAGTACTTGGAAACTGGTCAAGTTTCGTAAACACACTAGATCTGTACATCCTGACTTCTTGAGGAAGATCTCGTTGTCTTTAGAAGCTTCGGTTGATGTTTTGTTCATGACAGGTGATGCGCTGAGTAGCCAAGCTCGATGGAAGAGATTTTTGGTCAATGGTGAAGCGAGTAGGGCAAATATGGACGTGCCGCCTGAACTTTGTCCGAAAACTGTGACCTGGTAAAGAAACGAAATGCAATGCCATTTGATCGATTAAATAATTGGTTTATTGATTTGTTTTGATTTATTTTGATTTGTTTTTATTTGAATTGAATTGATTTGCGTTGTTTGATAAGGAGAATTACTTTGACAAATACAGACATAAGAGATTTCTGGTCCGAGGCAAATGGATTGGGGGTCAAAGTGTAGTGCCGCATAGATTTGTCCGAATACAATCACATACATTTAAGACATTAAAATTGGGTTATCAAAAAATAGAAAAGCTAAAGGATTTAGATTGTAAAACTTTAAAATCATCAGCCTTGTTTGTATAAATTACTTGAGCTGATTACATGGGTTTCTGTAACTTATCAACAAATTTTATACTGACCATATTCGGATCACCTCCAAACTGTCCAACATTTTCTTGCACCCACTTTAGTGCTTCTATCTGGTCCATAAATCCATAATTCCCGGACGTGTTTCTCTGTGAATCTTGTGCCAACAAATCTATCGCCATGAAACCAAAAGCATTCAGCCGGTAATTCATACTGACAAACACCATATTCAAATCTCGCGCCAATTTCGCCGTAGGAGAATACCCAATATCCTCTTGATTTCCGTTTCCGGTTACTAAGTACCCGCCATGAATCCAAACCATAACCGGAAGTGACGCTTTAGAGTCTAAAGATGGCGTCCATACATTTATATAAAGACAATCCTCATCACCAATGGCTCTTGTGTTATTCGCCGGATCCGGTTGGTAGCACGCATTCCCAGCATTACTAGCATCCAGTGCATCCGACCAACAATTCCCAGCGGACTTTCTCAATGGAACAGGCTCTTTCCATCGGAGATTGTTCACCGGCGGTTCCGCGTAGGGAATTCCACGGAAAGTGTACGCCCTGTCTGTCGAGCTCCATTGACCCGTTACCGGACCACACGAAATATTTACCGTGACATTTTGAGAGTCTCCGTTTCCATGGTTATCGAAAAAAAGAATTGCGTTCACAGTCGTAGGCCTACTACTTATGATAAAAATAGAGAGTGAAATTAATTTGGTATAAAAGCCATCCATCGTGTTAAATTCCTAAAATTCTAAATTTCTTATCTGACCTACATGTATGTCCGAAATCGTGTCTGCTGACGTACACATTCCCTCTCAACCGATTACCAAACGACAAAATTTTGGACCTGTCCAAATTCAAAAGCTGCTGCAAACGACAAAGTGGATTTTAGTAAAGTTGGGATTTAGGTACAAAATGACCCGTAAAATATTGAGGCAAAAGAAGAAAATGCTGATTTTCAGCAGTTTCTTCTTTTGCCTCAATGTTTCCCAAGCCTTTTTCTGTTATGAACGTCAAAACCGGGTCTTGATTGGGAAAGGGTTAAAGATAACAATCCTGTACACTATAGGGTTTAATCCCATTTGGTCTACTCCTAATTCGTCTACTCCAAATTGGTCTACTATTTTGGACATAATTCCCATTTCGTCTACTTTTCTATACTTTGTATATCAATATGATCTTATATGATTTTTATTAAAATGTTTGCATTTTTATTTCATTTGTGAATATATTGACTCATTGTCTTTTCTTAAAACAAAAATAATGTTGTTATTGATGATTTGACTTCAAAGTAGACGAGTTGGGACAGTAGACGAATTGGGACTCAATGCGCTAAAAAAACAGTAGACGAAATGGGAGTAGACCAATTGGGATGTTACCCACTATAGTACAGTTGAAATTCATTTTGCCGAAGTCGGAGAGCGGCCAAAATACTTCGACAAGTCCGTAGTTTGACTCATTCAATTTTAGTAAAGTTTGTATTGAAATGGTATTTGGCCACTTTTGTTTCTTACCATCTGCGTCGACTATAATCGAAATATATTGTTGGAAAAGGAAAGAGACGGGCAATTTCTGAACTATTCCTACTTTATATTAATGGATATATTTCCTTCAAAATAATCTTGATTTCGCATTTGATTTCCAGCATCGACGAAGACAAGTTGAATTATTTTCACAAAATTACTCAATTTAAAGAAATCGTAATGGGAGTGAGGAAGGGAGACAACCACTTCAAAATAAAGATAATGATTTTATCAATTAACCCCCTTTGATAACCTGACTTGCATATTGTAATCCTTTTTATTTGTGTTTTTTGCTAAATAGGATAATTGTAGCCTATAGTCCGCTTACGACACTGTGGTAGGGGCCTACATGTTTATGAAAAAATCCCTTATAAACAAAGACCGAAATCCAGAATACTGTAATTTTTCTTGCGATGAGTCGGATCTTGCAGCAGGTGTAGTTGTCTCACATTTGCATGTCTTGCTTCAAACCAACCCACGCACAATTCCATTTTTAACTGAAATCTTTTCCCCCTTGTTTACATAGGCAAATCACTTTCCTTCCAAATACATTTTGTTTTTGATCAATGAGAACATGAATATCGTCGATTTTCTTCAAAATCTTCGTAACTGTAGCTTGTTTTAAGCTGCAGAACTTTACGCAGTTTTTGAAGAAAAGCAGTGATTTTCGAAAGATAAAAGAGAAAAAAAACTAACAACAAAAATTCCACGAGTGAGACATCTTTAATTAATCCATGCATAGGAAAAGAAACCATTTCTCAACCAGAATTGACATTCCGCTGTATGGTAACCATTGGTTACGGTACTATTTTCAGCTATCAATGTCGTATCCATGGGATATCGTCTCCATGCCGACGTAGACGGTTGACCAAAATTCACAAATGACGTCATTTCCTTTTGCATCAATTTTGTGAATTCTGTTTCTCGTGGTGTAATTTGATCGAGTAATGTGTCCAATGTATCAAAATAGGCCATCATGTCAATGCCGTGGAAAGCGTAATATGAGTGAACATTTCCTCGAGAACTTGGATATGTCGGAATGTACGTTGTTACGTAACGAAAAACAGGTGACGTAAACGATTCTGCCGCAATCAGAGCCAAGTAATCCGTGGCACACGTGACTCTTGCATCCGTTGACATTGAAGTATACTGAAACGCTGGGGTATTGACTTTCGGGTAAAGTTTTAACGCCGTTTCGATGATGACGTCATCGAACGTTGATAGATAGCTTCTCACGTTACTTTCGTATTTCGTATTGAACGTCCAGGTAAACCAGTTCTCCTCAGGCAGGTATAACCCAAAATCGGTCTCTTGGGCTGTTGATCCTGGCGATAGAAAGGTCGATTTTAAAGCTAGATTTTCTGAGCTTTCTTTTTGGGACCCTGGCTAAATAGTCAACAAGTAAATTAAATAAAAATTTAAAAAAAAGCAACTTCGTAACAATAAGTCAATTCGAAAGGATTCATCGTTTCGTTTTTTGTCGGCGAAACATTGCAAAAATTAAGTAGTCATATAGGCCTACTATCTAATTTAAGTGCTCTGACGTCGCCAACGTTATCCTGATGTTTACATTGCCTAATTATGGCACATATGTTAACGTTACAATGAGAAGGCACGGCAGAGAATTTCGTGAAACGGTATTGTCTGGTGCCTGAATGATCTACCCTGGGTCAATTAAAATGTGAAAGATACGTTGTTCCAATGGCAACGCACAATATAGGGTTAGATGACAAATACATGATATTTTGTTCTCGAATATAAAGTATTCCCCTCTTACATATTTCTGTACCTCTGTAGTTACGTATTATGCTTGAAAAGTAAAGGTATATTATAAATGTTATATGCCCCAATAAATGACCTGGCAGAGCATATCCAGATAATAGCTAGAGATGCTCTGCCAGGTCATTTATCGAGACCTTTTCTTACCTATGACAAGAGGAACGTCCTGACCATTTCCGTGTACCCAGGCTTCAAGCGGAGATTCCGGTAAAACATAGCCTGTAATAGCAAAGAAATACTGTTAAGGTAGTCAGCCCTACTGAGAATAACGCGAGATCGGATTTTTTCGTGCGACGTCGTTAATATTCGTTAGGTATCCGGACCATTTTGGGCGACGTCGTAAACATTCGGCGGTGGAACTTTCCACCGCCGAATGTTTACGACTTTGTCCGAATAAATCTGACGTCACGTGAATCTCAATAGGGGTGGACTACCTTAAGAAACATAAGCTCAGAAAGCTGTATATTCGTCTAATGATTCATTTTAAGCAGATTTTCAATATTGTCATAGAATTATAGCCGGTAAGACAGTTAAGGTAGAAGACCCATAATGAAAAACAACATTCTATAGCCATGCGAAATACATCAAATTATGCACACTTCTAAATACACTTCACATAAGTTGATTCACCGTGCCGGATTTCAAGATTATCCTTCAAGAAGAAAAAATATCATTTTGCTCTATATTCATATGCAAGGGAGGTAATTTTTTGTCAAATATTTTCAAAAGTATGCATGAATTCAAAATTCTAAACGGTTCAAAATGCTTATGTTTATATTTGAAATGGAAATGTACCACAGTTTAGGAATTACTGGCATTTTTCAAAATGTGTTTTTTCCATTATGGATCTTCTACCTTAAATGATGCAAGGCCGAGAAACCTTATACATATGCATGCAACTATGAACAGCTTGGAAAAAATAATCATGACACAGTTCGCTACTTTATTCATTCCGTTGACCATTTCCCGAACAATGCGTTGGGCCATAGAAAAGGAAAATGCTGATTCGAAGTATTATGCAGATTTCTCAATATAGATATGACCCAGGATCTGGAAAAAACGTCCCTTAAGGCTTTTGAGCCCAACATAGATCCAGATCAGCCTGTGCATACGCACAGTCTGATCAGGATCCATGTTGTTCTCTAATAGCTTCTTCGTGACCTGTAGTAAATTATAGAGAGCAGCATTGATGCATATTGGACTCCATTTGACAACAGGCCGATCTTGAAACTCAATTTTGAAATTGCTTTAAGGGACGTTTTTTCCAGATTCCGGCTCATATATATTCTTTTCTAGATAGTATATCTTAAAAGGTTAGGTAACATACTTTTAGTTATTATTTCGTCGTTGCTTTATATTCTCTATTTTCAAAGGATGATTGTCAATAAGACCCTTTTCCGTGACCACGCCCGATTTCCTTCCTTTTCACCACACTTGAGCACTAAAATATTGGCCTTATGTAGGCAAAGTATTAAGTTGAACGCAGCCTTGGTTTTGAAAATGTATTAAAGCAATGTGGGCGGAGTAGGGGAGACCGGGGCTATTTCGGCCCCGGGGCAAGTTCGGCTAGTGGCTCTTTTGAGCCTGTCGACAGAGATAGAGAGCTCTGATCCGGATTTTAATGTCACCCATGACCAAAGCTTTTCGGAGAAGGTTTTTGGTCGAATTTAATACAAAAACATTGAATTTAGAACATGATTCTTATTTTTAGACACTTTAAGTATTTTTCCACATTTATGTAAGTTTTAATCTATAGTAATATGCGCCAGCATTCAGATTTCATTTTTGTATATTTATGAAGACAATTAAGTCCTCTTTCATATTAAACCTAAAGATGAAGTGTTCATGTTATCTAATAGAAGATATGGCGTGATGTTGACACCAGGTCTGTCTGGGGCTAGTTCGGCCTTTGGGGTTGGGGCAAGTTCGGCCACCACCAAACTTGCCCATGAATAAAAAGAATAATCGCTGTTAGAATTGCCATTTCTTGACGACTCCGGATATATCAATTGTTCAGACCTAGCTCTAACAGAAATGTAAAAAATGGACAAATTCAAAATCACAGGCCGAACTTGCCCCAGCCCTTACTTGTTATCCCGAATGTCCGCTTACTCACGATGATTTGACTGTTATAACAATGCTTTTTCAATTTATACCTTCATTTGGAAGTCGTATACAGATTCCTTTAAATTTAAACAGTCTAAAAATCAAATATAAGGATTTATAGGTCTGTGCATACCTTGCCCCAAGGGTGGGCCGAACTTGCCCCATGTATGGGGCAAGTTCGGCCACCACGATCAAAACTCTAAAATTTGAAATTCTCTTTATTGAAAAGAAAAATATAAAAAGGACAGACGCAGTTTGAAAGGATTTCGCCTGTCGAACTTAGATATATAAATCACGCCCAAATAACTTTCATATAATTCAAAATATGAGCAATCGAAATTAGGGGGCCGAAATAGCCCCGGTCTCCCCTAATTCACACGCTAGTGGTCAAGTGTGGTGAAAAGCAGGAAATCGGACTGGGTCATGTAAAGGGCCTTATTGACACCCATCCTTTCCTTTTTAACACACCATCAACTATAGCGACAGCTCCGATGAATTTTCCCTTTGTTGGCAAATATACCAAGTCGTCCATATTCCAAGACGGATACTCGTCCCAAGGTATCGCGTTTATAATTTCTGTCGACGACAAATTGTACAGACAGTCTACGTTGTTACAACCCGAGTTTCTCAGGAACACTTTGTTGTCCTCGAACGCATCCACGGCGGTTTTGTTCAGAATCGGAGAGGCACTTGACATCCATGCTTGCTGGAAAAGTCCCTTGGTGAGAGGAGAACCAAGTAGGGCGTTAACTGATGTTCCGCCTGAACTTTGACCGAATAATGTCACCTGAAATGAGCATTTTGCACTTTTTCAAGTTTCAAGGGAGGTTACATTTGAAAGTTTTGAAGTAAAAATGAGTTACGTCATTTTGACTACTAGAAACAGTTTTACCAAATTATTATTATGAACTATAAGAATAATGATGTGTGGGTGTTTGCTATTTGGTATATCTCACGATAAATGGCATGGGAGAGCATCTCTAGCTTATCTACAGAAGCTCTGTCGGGTCATTTATCGTGAGCAATAAATGCTACAAAACATTGACAGATGAAATATCTAAACATTGACAGATGAGTTATCTTTCATTATAAAGCTCTCTGATTTTCCGGGCTTGTCGAACTAGACTATGTGTAACATCACAATTAATTCTATATTTTAAATGCATTTGGTTTCTGTTTATGCCCCGTATCGAAAGATCGGAGGAATATTGTTTTGCTCTTTTCATTCTGTCCGTCCGTCTTTCTGTACGAAAACTTAATATTGACCTATTGGGGCCATTATAATGTTGTAGATCTTGTTCAAATTCGATTTCGTTGCAACATTACACCGGTGTTATTGCAAAACGTCGTATCTACAGCTTTATTAAAGCTATAGATACGAGGTTTTTCAAGAACATCGACGATTACCTTATTTGGGTCTCCACCAAATTGTCGTATATTATCCTTCACCCATTGTAAGGCCGCGATCTGATCCATAAACCCATAGTTCCCAGAAGTATTCGTTGGTGACAGTGGCGCCAGCATCTCGAGAGCCATGAATCCGAATGCATTCAGTCGGTAGTTCATGCTCACGTACACCATGTTCGTATCACGGGCGAGTTTAGCTGAAGGAGCATAACCGCCATCATTACCGCTACTCGATACCAAACTTCCGCCATGAATCCAAACCATAACCGGAAGTGACGTTTTGCTGCCGATGGATGGCGTCCAAACATTCAGAAATAAACAATCTTCGTGTCCGGTTGTAATCGAAGTGTTTGGATACGACCGTTGTACACATATGCTTCCGAATGATGTTGCGTCTAGTTCACCTGCCCAACAGTTACCGTTGGCTTTAGAAACTGGGATAGGTGGCTTCCATCTTAGTTTACCCACCGGTGCTGATGCATACGGGATTCCAGCGAAAATGTAGGCACTAGAGTTCCATATTCCTCTTACTTCACCACACGTTGTGTTTACAACATAATTGTCATTGTTTCCATGGTTATCAAAGAATAAAAATCCATGACTGAATGCAAAAAGGAACGTCAAATAAAATAAATTTGAAAAGCATGAAACGGACATTTTAATCAAATGGTCGTTCAATCGCTACAGACATCAATGTTGACCTTTTCTGTGCATGGAAAGTTGTTATCTCCATTGTATTCTTATCTTTCCATACTTCTGCAGTGCTGTTAAACTGTGATGTTTAACATAACGTCGGTGTTTTTTGCAAAACTGTGTAACTCCAGCTTGATAAAAACTGGAGTTACGATGTTTTGCAATAACATCATAGAAAAAACTTTACAGGATCCAATTTCGAAATCATTTTCGAAACTTTTGATTCTTATTTGTAAAGGTTATGATAGAATATTAAAACAAAAGTAAAAGGCAACTTGTTTTTGCGAAATTCAATGCTCCTCATGTATGCAAGACCCGTATTGCTCTATAAATTGAAAAAAAAAATGCAGGTCTTTAATCTGGTCATTAAGGATAAAGATTTATATGTATATGTTCTTTATTAAAATACAACAGTCAACTTGCAAAGTTTTGTTGACCTAAAGTTAAAGGACCACTGACCTGTTCTCTGGATTAAGTTTATTTATCTGGTGATAGATAAGAAAAAGAGGAACCATTTAAGTCAAACACAAAGGGAATATAGGCCTACAGTATGAATACCTTGAAAATAGTTTGCATCGTTCTGACATTCCTTACAGGTTTAGTCTTCTTCTTCTTAACCCATTCCCTCCTTTGAACCCCCATAATTTGCCTCCTATAAATCAAAAGGCTTTAAAAAGATTGTGGAAATGAAGAAAATGCTTATGACAAGCGATTTCTTCATGTCCCAAAACGTTTTCTATATAGGTATACCAAACAAATGTTATATTCCATTCCCTTGAAATTGCCGTCACCATTGTCTTTGCACTGATACCAGTCTTTTATGTAGTCGTTACTAGATGGGTTGATATCATTTTTTCGCTTAAGTAATACTTTTCTAAGTGTCGGCATAATCTGTACATCTCATTTTATGAACACCATAAATAGGTAACCTACTTCGCAAAAAAGAACACCTTGAAAGTATAAAAAATGTTAGGGTAGGCCTATCAGAGAAAATTTCCTAACAAATCTGCATGTTTTATCAATTCTAGGAAAACATATCGTGCATAATATTGTTTCAGTTTCATGTTCATAGTTTCGCAGATACCCTGGAATGCGTACTATGGCTTCCTGTTTTGGCATTTTCACACAGGAATAGTGCACTGATTTTCAACAAAAACTCTTAACTGCAGCTTAAAACAAGCTGCAGTTACGAGGTTTTTGTTGAAAAGTGACTAGATCTAGTGGGTTTGATAAAGTTCTTTTGCGATTTTACTACATTAACCTTTTCCCAAACGAGACCTGGTTTTGACGTCTCTAATAGCAAATACTTCGGAAATTATTGAGGCGAAAGAAGAAATTGCTAATAAGGCAACAGTTTCTCCGTTTGCCTCAATTTTTTCTGTGCTGTATTTTACACAAACTTCATCTTTCACAACATTTGTTTTGTCGTCTGCAGTAGCTTTAAAATTGGACCGCCCTAAAATTTTGTTGTTTGGGAAAAGGGTTAAGATCCGGTACAGTCCACGTCCACGCCGCCTCCATACCACAGTTAGAATCATTAATAAACAATCATTTTCCACCATTGTTTCAGTCTGTCAATGTTGTACGGATACCTCGAAATGTGACAACAATTGTATAGATGGTTATCATGCACAATGTGGGAATTCGGCCTACAAGAAAATGTCCTGCACTCGAGTATAGCTCGCGATAAATGACCCGGCATAGTATATCATACATTAAGCAGCAGCTTCAATAACTTTCTTTTGTATTTACCAGTTTGTCAATGTTGTACGGATACCTCGGAATGTGACAACAAGTGTGTAGATGGTTATCATGCACAATGTGAGAACTCTGTCTAAAAATGTCATACACGTGAATTAAACGTTGTTGGGAGCATTAAGAAATACTTAAAATCATTTCCCACCAATGTTTCAGTCTGTCAATGTTGTACCGATACCTCAGAATGTGAGAACAAGTGTGTTGGTTATCATGCACAATGTGAGAACTCAGCCTACAAATGTCCTACTCGTGAGTTTAACTCACGATAAATGACCTGGCAGAGCATCTCTATAGATTTTGTCATCAAAGACACAAAATGCTACATTGTGCAATACTTTAATACATTTTCCATCAATGTTTCAGTCTGCCAATGTTGTACCGATACCTCAGAATATGACAACAATCGTATAGATGGTTATCATGCACAATGTGAGAACTCTGCCTGCAAATGTCATACACGTGAATTAAACGTTGTTGGGAGCATCAAACAACATTTTAATTCATTTTTCATCAATGTTTCAGTCTGTCAATGTTGTACTGATACCTCAGAATGTGACAACAAATGCGTAGATGGTTATCATGCGCAGTGTGAGAACTCTGTCTAAAATTGTCATACACGTGAATTAAACGTTGTTGGGAGCATGAAACAAAATTTCAATTCATTTTCCACCAATGTTTCAGTATGTCAATGTTGTACCGATACCTCAGAATGTGACAACAAATGCGTAGATGGTTATCATGCGCAGTGTGAGAACTCTGCCAGCAAATGTCATACTCTTTAGTTTAACCCTTTCCCGAACAAGACCTTGTTTTGACGTCCCTAATTGAATAGGCTTGGGAAAACATTGAGACAAAAGAAGAAACTGCTGATAACCAGCAGTTTCTCCTTTTGTCTCAATATTTTCTATGCCATATTTTACACAAATCCTATCTTTAATCACATCCGTTTTGTCATTTGTGGCAGTTTTTTAAGTGGATCACCCTAAATTTTCGCCGTTTGGGAAAGGGTTAACTCACTATAAATGACATGGTAGAGCATCTCTAGAGATTTTGTCATCAAAGACACAAAATGCTATATTGTGCAATACTTTAATTCATTTTCAATCAATGTTTCAGTCTGGTCAGTGTTGTACCGATACTTCAGAATGTGACAACAAGTGTGTTGATGGTTACCATGCGCAGTGTGAGAATTCTGCCTGTAAATGTCAATTAAACGTTGTTGGGAGCATTAAACAACACTTAAAATCATTTTCCACCAATGTTTCAGTCTGCCAATGTTGTACCGATACCTCGGAATGTGACAACAAGTGTGTTGATGGTTATCATGAGCAGTGTGAGAACTCTGCCTGCAAATGCCCAACTCGTGAGTACAATTTGTTAGGCTTGTTGCTGTTAAACAAATCATACAATTCCTGCTTTTCTTGATAGAAAATAATTGAGGAAAAAAGTTAGAAAAAGCTGTTTATCAGTATTCTTTCCTTTTTTCTCTCTATATATTGTATTTATGTCATACAAATACACTGTTTCTCCTTTCTCCGTTCCCCAAAACATATCATTGATTTTCACAGCTAGTTTTTACTTTTTGGGAAACATTTTTTTTTTCAGACAGTTCAAACGTTTGATGTTTGGGAAAGAGTTTATTTAGTCTAGAGTTCATAAAAAAACGTTGACATATAGACATGTACATGTACTTTCAAGTATTTTGGATTTGTATCAGGGGAGAGTAGGAAATGCACAGAAAACCATAATAATAATATTTGTAACACAATAATGTTCTTTGCATACCTTATATTTCAGATAATTGTGACGCCGTAACAAAATGTCCCCAGGGGGCGGGGTCCGGATGTCCGCCATTTTGTCAGACCAGCTGTAACAGAGGGGTGTGTCTGTGTAAATGTAATGGTACTAACTAAAATAAATCAAATACAGTCGACACTCGTTAACTCGACATCGGATGAGTCGAATTTCCGCTGAAATCGCAGTGACAGTCTGGTCTCATCATTGAAACAATGTAATTTCGAAATAAAAATTGCTATTGAAATTTAGTAGGAAAAGGATAGAAATTGCTCGAAACGAGCAATTTCTATCCTTTTCCTACTATATTTCAATTTGGAACGTACTTGGTGAACAACAAAAATGGCCAATCGTCATTTAAGTAGAAACTTAATAAAATCGGATAAGTCGAACTCCGGATATGTCGATGTATTTTGCCTGTCCCCTCTGACTTCGACACAACGAGTGTCGACTGTAATCAAAGTTTTACCCGGTCGTTTTCTTTACTCCGCCCCAAAACCCGTTCATGCATGACACATAAGTCATGATGGGGATCACGTGACAGCAATTGCAAAAAAAAAATCTTGATATGTAACAAATTTGAAAATACTTTGAAGCAAAGAAGGAGTAAATATGTCAAGAATTAGATGGAAATAGTAGATTTTTCTAAAAATAATTGATAAAAAAGATATTGAAGACTAACAAAAATTTCGGTCGGTCGTCAATAATTTTTGCATCAACTGGTTTTAAAAGATCTACCACATGCAGTTAATTCATGGTATGTTCTTACCTTCTTTCAAATCGAATCTATATAGGTCAAGTTTTTACAAAGTTATTAACGATTTCCTGAAATTCTTTTGTCGCTTGATTCACGACTATAAAAAAGATGGAAAACCTTGACATGAGATTAAATCAATTTTTTCACTTTTTTACTTCCTCTTGTTAATCAAAAATAAAAATCCTAAAATTACGCCAGATTTTGGGAGTTTCTGATTACTATCATTCCGATAACTTGGATTGTTTTTGTGATTATTTGAATCACTTTTGACACAAATAAATTAAATGTTTTTTTTTTTCAAAGTCGTAAAGATAACAAAAGAAAACAAGCTGTTAAAGGACAGCAAAGCTCGACAATGTCAAAAGTTTACTGCAGAATAGTAAGTTAAGATTTAGGTCCAAAATGAATACAAATTCCACTAGGGTAATTAATCTTTGTTTTGAGGCTGATATTATGGTCACAAAAACTTGTGAGAAGTTGAAAGCAATTGCATCAGTACAAACGGTAATATCACAGATACAATTCAAATTATGAAGTTTGCCAGAAAATACTGAACCAAGATAAAGTCTTCTGAAACGTTTGTGACAAATAAAGAAATGATTTGTGATAAGCAATTAATTTTCTTCGCTTTCAACAATGCGTATTTTTCAGCCGAATGTAACATTTAAATCTCTTGAATTTGTTTTTTACCAATATATTTTATGTTGAACAAATAAAAATGTTGCCATCTGATAATGGGTTACTATAGTGATGGAATATATCGTTGCTTTTCATGGAAACCTCGTAACTGCAGCTTGTTTTAAGCTGCAGTTACGAGGTTTTCTTTAAAAAGCTGCGGTATCTTGTATGTCCAGAATCTTCGGATTGAGAATAAAAATATAGTCTGATCACAAAAGTATGGTAAAATTAGATCTATGTTTTCAAAAAAGATTTGTAAACATAATTAGAGTCTATGTAAAATACAAAATGAATTTTCAAATGACTCTTATTTTGCCTATGATGATTGGAGTATCGCCAGGTTACAACTGAGAAACCATTGCGTGAAAATGGTGTCGAGATTATATTTTCAGTTCATCTATTGTGTATATGTCAGAAGCAATCTTGGGATTGAGCAGTGTAAAAACTGCTCAAATGTTACCGATGTCGTTTTGAGCAGTGACTTCTCAGAATAGCATTTATGTTGTTATATTGATTTTGATCGGCGTGCTTTCTATGTAGAATACATCGGTACAAAGGACATTGGTCGACCTATGTACGCAAGCAAAGTCGGCCTTAAGGTAGAATACCCGTAATGTCGGCATTTTGAGATTCATAAAACATCGGCTTTTTCGAGCGTCTTCGTTACGTATCCGAACCTATTCGGGCGCGGTCGTGAATGGTTTCGATCGCGCCCAAATAATTCCGATTAATGGTGGACTACCTTAACCTAATAAAGGAATTTCGTCATAGATAAAATATCCTATCATATGGTTATGTTGAATAATTTCCGTATTCATTGACATAGCTATCAGGTTTGATAAGCCATATTATTGGCGTGGCATCAAAACATTGTAATTACAACTTGAAAGGACAGTGGTTACAGCGTATAAGTACACAACTTACGATGTTGCACACGTTTAAGAATCTTGTGAAGCACTTAAGGTATATGACCCATCATTAAAAACACCACTTTCTAGCTATGGGACATGCATCAAATTACACAAACTTGTCAATACAGTTCAAATAAGTTGATTCACCGTGCCGGATTTCAAGATTATGCTTCAAGAAGAAAATAATTTACAAATATCTTTTTACTCTATATTCATATACAAGGGAGGTTATTTATAACATTTTTATCAAATATTTCCATAATAATGCATTAGTTCAATATATTAAATCGTTCAAAATGCTTATGTTCGTATTTGGAATGGAATATAACACAATTTAGGTTATTCTGGCACTTTTCAAATTTCGCCTTTGGCTCTTTGGTGCTAATGATGGGTTGTATACGTTAATATAGGCTTATCAAAGTAAATGATAAAACCCATCTTAATAAATTCATGATAGCTTTGTGGTTTTCCTAAGACAAACCAATACATGTTATACACCACGCGAAAAATGACCGTATTGGAATTTAGCAAAAGCGCTATTAGGCGTATATCGTAGAGAACGCGTAGAGAACGTTAAGAAAATCTCACCCTTACAGATTGAATATTTAGCTGTATTGAAAAATAATTGTTATTGCTTTCAATTTATTGCCAAAAAAGGAAATCACTAGACTATGATATTCGTGTGATAATTTACTTGTTGTATATCAAAGTGGTTATTCACTCGACTCATAAATTCAGAAAATAATCAATATTTTTTGTTTTTATACTTTACCCATTACTACAGAGTGTCCCAAAAAAACGGAACCCTATTTCAAATTCAAATATTTTAAAGCGAAAGCATAGAATCTAATTTTTGAATATGCAGTACTAAAGATACATCATTTTTGCATATGTGTTCTAAATTTCCCTTCAAAATATGTATTGGTTCAAAAGTTATAAGAAATTTAATAAAGACACTAAAAAACCGTTTTAACACGAAATCGATTTATGCGTCTTGTTTGTTCGTAAAAGCGCACTGACGGTCAACTGTTGAGTTCTTTACCGTTGTACAAGTACGTACCAATTTTCTAAAAATTTATTTATATAAAATTGCCGCATTTGCAAATTGAGTCCGTAAGGTGGTTCTTTGAAATAATTTTAACCCTTTCCCTTACCACAAAAAGTTAGAGTGGACTGGATTGAAAGCTGTTGCTGATGACAAAATTGACGCTGATAATGACAGAATTTGCGTAAAATACTGCACAGAAAATATAGAGGCAAAATTAGAAAATGTTAGTGAACATTATTTTCTTCTTTTGTCTAAATACTTTCTCAAGCTAATTCTCTCATGGATGTCAAAACCAGGTCTTGTTTGGGAAAGGGTTAAAGTACTTGGCATTTAAGCGCAGACCGGCATGTTGTAGAGTAATAAAACAACTGCATATGATTACATGTATTATGAATCTTTAATACACTTTGATATTTTGTTTGTATTCATTTTTTTTGTTTTGGTTACATCGCAGCTCTACTTTAACAGTTTATTTGTTAGCGGTAAAGATGAAACGAATATGCACTATTGTGAGTAAAATAACACTTTTGCATTGTATTAAAAAATTGTGAAGAGTCAAGTGTACTATGTAGGCGCGCGCTGCGAACGGAAAGATCGATATCGTGTTAAAATGGGTTTCCGGGCGCTTTCATTTGAATGCCAATATTTTCGAAACTAATAAACATTTTGCAACCAAATTTTAAATGCTGATATAAAACTGTCGTTTCTATTGCATATTTAAATTTGGTGTAGATATATCACTTGATACATGAGTAATTCACTTTCAAAAATGGGTTCCGTTTTTATTGGGACACTCTGTACACAGTGACGCCTTTAGACTCCCTAGTAAGAAAATACTTGAGAAAACATTGTAGAAAATGACAAGCAATTTCTTCATTCCCCACATTGTTTCCTAACCTAAAATGTTAAGATTTGTGAAATTTCATCATCTTGAAATTGTCGTCTGCATCACCTTTCAAATTGGAATGGTCCGAAATTTTGCCGTCTGGGTTAACCAATTTTAATTCGGTTTCGAGCAGACAATATTCGAAAATATCTCGAATTAGATGGAAATGACGGATTGATGAAAAATCTATTGATGAAAAGTTATTGAAGATCAACCAAATTTCTGGTTTATCTTCAATAACGTTTTCATCAGCAGATTTTTCAAAAAAAAAATCCATGACGTTTATCTAATGCGTCCACCTTCTCTGCTTCAAACCAAATTCAAAGCGACCCCATATTAACAAACCTTTCACGAGACTTTGTTTACAAACTATAATCAAATGCATTTGACCCACTTTCCAAAATGACATAACATTTCTCAAAATCTGGGATTTATAAAAGAATGACGAAACTCTCTTGTCTTAAGATATGGAAAAAATGATATTGAAGATTTTCTGAAATTGCTGTATCACGTGATTATCCACAGTGTTATGTGGGATTAACATTTTTCCATTATCTAAAGACATGAGATTTTCGATAAAATACCACATATTGTATATTTCCACCGCTTTCGTCATTCTTTTATAAATCCCAGATTTTGAGAAATCTTATGTCATTTTTGAAAGAGGGGCAAATTTATTTGATAATAGTGTGTATGTTAACAAAGTCTCGTGAAAAAATTACATGCGAGTCACGTAACAAGATTATGCTATTATCGCTTTAATAACGCTTTTCAATCTTTCTTAATTCGGACAGGAATCATGCACGAACATTTTTAAAAGGCATCATTTCTTCAATCCAATTTATTCTCTATGTGCAAAGTCCCCCCTTTGTTTAGCTGTTATAATGTATCTTTTTACTTCTTTTTTGAGGAGACGGTGGTCAACGGTTTGCAGATATCTAGAAATGATCACGGGATGTTATTTAGTGTGCATGATTTTATAAGTAATGTCCACAAAATCAGTATTATGTAAATAACTAGATATTTGTCTATTATTAACTCTTTCGTCATTCCCTTATGAAAATCCCGATTTCCGGGTAAAAGTAGGTTAAGCTTATTGATAAAAATGTTTCCAAACAAAGTCACGTGAAAAGTTTTCGTGCAATTCACGTGAGACATCCAACATGCTCTGTTATCGTAAATAAACCTTTATCACTCATTCAAATATCAAAAATATTTTCCGATGCTATTTTCACCCACCTGTCTAAATAAAAAAAAATACCTTGAAAATCATACAACAACCCATCCGATTGGCCGAGACATACGGCTCGTCCAATCAGATGGGTTGTTGTGTAATCATGATCAAGACAGTATAGATTTTAGAAATACATGTATTGGTTAATATAGCCTCAGATCAGAAAATCAATGAGAAAATGGAGAAGGTTAACAAATTCGATTGTTCGAGATTGATTTTCAAAATCATTTAGTAATTTTAAAAAAGGTACCTAAAGGTATTCCAACAACTATGAGATGTCATACACTCTGTGCAATTTCACCGCTAACTTTTCTATTTTCCTTGACAACGAAAATTGACGGGGTTATCCGACTTTTAAACGAATTCGGATAACTTCAATATCGCCATTGTCACGGATGTCGCAAGAGATGCAGAAAGTTGTTGGTATCTAATGATGGGTGGAAAGTATACATAATTCTATCGCAAACAAATCCTGGCGTATGCTTCCCTATGAGAGGACAATGCGATAAAAAAAGAAGCTTTTCATTTTTCCTATGTTAGCGAAATCAATCTTTCCTTAGCTCAAAAGTTTCTGTACTGTTCAAGGCGGGAAGTCACCTTACACATTCCAACAATTATGACAAAAATTCTTCAACAATTCTGTAAAACGTGACTGTTTTTGGATTTGCTCTGCAGCGGACAGGGTGTGCAATATTAGGAATTTGTTGGATGCGATGGATCGTTTAACGTTATCTGATAAATAAAAAAGATATTGACGAACAAACAAAATTTTGTATGCAAGCAAATAGCTTTTTTATCAGATGCATTTTAAAAGATCCACCACGTCCAGAAAATCTATAATGTTTTTATATGTATCTCTGTGTGTAGGTTTTTATCTTTTCTTCCAATGCGAATTCAAAATTGGTCAAGCAGTAACAGCATTTATGGAGATTTTCTTGCATGTGATGTTTTCTTGTTGTTGTATCGCGTGATTCTCCATCGTGACTTTTGGTCTTAAATGTCTTTTCTTCTATCACAAGTGTGATGTCTAGGGAACGGTAAACTCATTTGAATTGGTAATTAACCCTTTCCCGAATTAAAAAGATTTACGTACAATATGGTAAAGAAAATATTGAGGCAAAAAGTTGAAACTGCTGGTCATCAGCAGCTTCTTCGTTTGTCTCAATGTTTTCCCTGGTCTTTTCTGATAGGGACGTCTAAAGCAGGTCTTGTTTGGGAGAGGGTTAAAGTAACAACTGAAAGAATGGTACAAAATCAATACTGTCCAATGAATACATCGAATATTTAACGTAGGTGGCGTTGATATATTCGTGAATGGGTACTCTGCAAAGCCGATGTCTATTGAATAAATCATCAAAACACGGCCTCTGCCGTTTTTGATAGTTCAACCAACTATTTGGTCGTCATAATCTAATTATAGCACAAAATTTGAATGACCAATTCAAAATCGTTCTGTTTTATCTCACATAATTATAATTAAGCTAAGGATAATTTAGCTAAGACATTCTTAGTGTTCGACCTGCTTTTTGGACCAATGAAATTGCTGTATATTTTAAAATTTCGCCGCTAAATTTCGCATAAACGAGACTGTCGGCTTGTTTAAGTGGCGTCTATACATAGCCACGCGCCCGTCTCCTATGTAGTTAAGCTTGACGAACACTGAGTCAGGCAGAGTCTGTATAGTAGATTCTACGCGATATAAACGTTGAATATTGAATGTTTATTTCGCGTAGAATACTACACAGCCTCTATCTAATACGTGGTATATTGCTTTACTTGGCTACATGGGAAATTCTTCTCGGGTTTCCAAAAAATGCATTGATCCGAACACCCAGATTTATTTTTAGACCTCATGTCATTATGTAATACCACATTCCCGGAAAAGGTTCGATAAATAATTGGATATCATTCGCTGATTATCCTCTCTACTTACATGTATATTATTTGTTTGCTTTTAATTTATACACAAAATTCAGAAATGTATTGTTACTTTTTGTACTTAAAGTGACATATCACAATTCTTTACATAAATTTTACTTTCATTCCATCTTAAAGAGCATCTTTTCTTATGAAAAATCTGAAAATTTCAAGTCAAAATATTGAACCGTTTACGATAGATATATACATGTATTTTTGTGCTAAATTTAAACAAATTGTTGTGGACAACAGTTCAGATTTATTTAGAATATGTCATTTCTGTCTCAACTTTAAAGGCGTATTTTTCGCTTATAAATAACAACTTCAGAAAAACTGAAAGCATTTCTACGCATTAGAATAAGTTTCAATCATGCCATCAAGACAAACTTTTAAAAAATGAAATAAATGTGAAATGTCTCTTTAAGTCTTTCCATAATCGACATTTTTTTAACATGACGGATCACAAAAAAATCGATTTATCATTATAAAGAGGTGACAAGGTTCAATTGTCATTCGTTCTCTCATCTGCCGTTCCTTTGAATTTGAACTAATTCAAATATTTTGTCGTATGATAATAGGTAAATATATCAAGCTGTTGTAGGAATTCGGCTTATTTGTAAATCACAGAAAACCCAACATACCTCGTGACAGTATATTGTTCTTACTATTATCTCTTTGTATTAGATATAGGCTGTATAGTAGATTCTATGCGATATAAACGTTCAAAAGGCGCAGCCTTTGAACGTTTACGTCGCGTTGAATCTACTATACAGACCCTATCTGACTTAGTGTTCGTCAACCAATAAAAACATACGCTTCTACTGTCATTCTTCAAACCACGCCTCCAACCGGAGCTACTATCAAGCGGATCTTACTGGAATTACACCATTTTCCCAAAAAATACATCATTTCCCCAAAACTTACATCATTTTTCATAACTGCACAGGAAACGGGGGCGTGGCTATGTATATCCGAGACATGTGCGTTTATGTGAAATATAGCACCGAAATTCTTCAAATATACTGCAATTTCATTGGTCCAAAAACTAGGACGAACATTAAATAATTCGATTTGTCATTTCCCACTTCTAATGCTTTTGGTCGAAGATAGCTAAAGATTCTGTACGATCTAAGTGAATTTGTAAATTCAAGTAAAACCCAGATGATTCGCGTTTTTATGGACAATTTAAAGGTTCTTTCCAATTTTGAATGCGTTCAGGGAAAAAAGAAACGAAAGTATGAAAAGAACACAGTGTTCGAAACTATTCACATGCTACTCTATACTTAACAAGTCAAAGTTTTACGTCCCTAATAGAACAGATTTTGGGAAATATTGAGACCCCGATATCGTCTATGCTAAATTGTGTATGTCCGGATAACCTGGCAGGCATCCCTAGCTATTAACCCTTTCCCAAACAAGACCTGGTTTTGACGTCCCTAATAGAAAACGTTTGGGAAAACATTGAGGCAAAAGAAGAAACTGCTGATAACCAGCAGTTTCTCCTTTTGCCTCAATATTTTCTGTGCTATCTCATACACAAATCCTTAACATCCAAAATGTCGTTTGCATAAGCTTTTAAATTGGAACACCCGGATTTTTTTGTTTGGGAAAGGGTTAAATAGAGATGCTCTGTCAGGTCATTTATCGTGAATTATGCGCACATCCCATCTTTCACCCTTTCCTAGACAGCAAAGTCTATACCAGTATAGTTTGAAAGCTGTTACAGACGACAAAATATATGATTTTAAAAGAAGAAAGTGTGTTTATGTTAGCACAGAAAAAATGACACATAAGAAGAAAATGATAATCATTGATTTTTTTTATTCAATTGGCTACAGTTCGTGTTTAGCTCATTTTGTCCAAAACTACTGAATAGCAGCTTTAATGAACATTTATGTCATTTTTTTTTGTTCTCAGATTTAACTTTGTGGAAGAAATTTGCACCAAGCCCTTTGCTTTGAAATACCGTTACATTCAATCAAACCGATCGTGGATTCGCAGGATGAATCCGAATATGTCATCGGATATACGCCATAACCTTCTATAATCCAGCCGCATCTGAAAAAAAAACAACATAATGTAACGTTGATTAAAGCTGGAAAAACACATTAGGTTAATTAACCCTTTCCCAAACGACCAAATTTTAGGGTGATCCACTTCAAAAACTGCCACAAAAGACAAAATGGATGTAAGTAAAGATAGGATTTGGGTAAAATATGGCACAGAAAATATTGAGATAAAAGGAGAAACTGCTGATTGTCAGCAGTTTCTTCTTTTGTTTCAATGTTTTCCCAAGCAGTTTCTATTTGGGACGTAAAAACCAGGTCTTGTTTGGGAAAGGGTAAAAGCTGGAGATACGACGTTTTGCTATTACATCGATGAGAATCATTATCGTAATTCTTATAGCTTAACCCTCTCCCAAACGCCAAAATTTTAGGGTAACCCACTTCAAAAACTGCCATAAAAACAGAATGGATGTTATTAAAGATAAGATATGTGTAAAATATGCCACAGAAAATATTGAATCAATAGGAGAAACTGCTGGTCATCAGCAGTTTCTTCTAAACTGCTGGTCATCAGCAGTTTCTTCTATTGTTTCAATGTTTTCCCACTCCTATTCTATTAAAGCCGTCAAAACCAGGTCTTGCTTGGGAAAGGGTTTATGTCCATGTAAAACAAACGTCTGTTAATGATCACATTTCAGTCAAATGTTAATCATCCTTCACTAATTACTTTTTTGCAAATTTTGATTCATCATAATTATGATATGCTTTTGCATTATATTATAGGTTTACAAAATGTACCTGTAACCAAATGCACACTTTCTTTTGCGTGCCAGTATAATTATAAGCTTCCACTTACGCACATTTGGAGATTCCCTCCTCGTATAGTCTCTGTATATCAGCTCTGCTGGCAAGAACACCGTCAAATGATGAACAGATGCTTTGTGCTGCCGCGTAATTAAGTTCATCCTTAATCTGAAACACTGAGAGAGAAAGTGAACTTTGGATAAGAAAAGACAAAATACTCAAAAAAAGGTTTTTGAATAATGAATTATATTTTTTTTTAAAAAAAAAGAGGAAAAACACTGACCTGGATTCCGATTGAATGAAAAGGTTTAAGTAGCTTTTAAACTAATACGTTTATATAGATGAACTGTGGCATGATTGTTTAGAAAACGTTGAAACTGTTGCTTTTTAGGCTAAATATGTATATAAACTACCACCTCTCTAGGAGTGTACAGTTGTCGCCACATCGTATGGCACAATGTTTATATTTTGTTCAAATGTAATTGAACGTTAAACAAAACATAAACACGTGCCATACGATGTTGCGCCAACTGTAGATATGAAAAAAATCTAAGTATTAGATATAGTAGATTCTACGCAAAATAAACATTCAATCGCGTAGAATCTAGTATACAGACTCTATCTGACTTAGTTTTCGTTAGCGATTTATTGGAGACGGGGCGTGGCTATGTATAGACGTCACAACGACTAGCCGACAGTCTCGTTTATACGAAATATAGCGGCGAAATTTTGCAATATGCATCAATTTCATTGATCCCAAGAGTAAGTCGAACACTAAATAACAAAACAAGAACTTACCCAGTGTATCTAGCCTCACAAATCCAACTGCATGACTAGCATCGCCAGTTTTAACCAACTCTATCCCATTCACTGAAAACATGGCACATGTAGATCCATTTCTGAATGCACCTCTGCAGGACTGTTCGCTTGCACACATTGAAAAACAGACTATATCGCTTTCGATGTTTTCGATGGTCCGACTAGGGTTGCAATTCCATGGCATCCAAGTTGAAAACTTTTTGGATTTTAAGGACCGGATGTTGTAACACGAAACTGGAATTGTTCTTGCCATAAAACCAATAAGCCATATGGCTGCAATGACAGTTTTTGCTTCCATTGTCTTCTTCTTTTTTCTGTTTTATGTATTTGTGACCCGTCGCGCTAAAAAGGACCTTATCGGGTGTGTGAAAAATATCGACCCTAGTCAGTCTGCGCAGTCCGCGCAGCCAGACTAGGACCGACACTTTTCACTTATATGTACCTTTTTTATATCTGGAATGTTTCCCTATCTTACTTTACGTTCATTTTTCGAATACAGTATCTGGTTGACCTGTGCTGAGTCTGACAAGTTTGTCAAAATGTGGATTTTTTCACTTCGGGTAAGGTCCCTTTTAGCGTGACGGGTCACATTTATAATTTCATAAACCCGTTACGTAACACATTATTATAGGTTGATATCATAGGCAACGGATGCTATTATTTGTTTCCACCATAAGAAACACTTCTTCATTCCGGAAAATCACCCAGGAATTTGGCCATATTGTTGTTGTTGGTCGATTCCTCCGTTGATTGTCGGAGCACCCGGGTAAATCCCGTCGAGGTTAAATCCAAAATCCGGAATACTAAGCACTTGCACACTTGATTATATTAATGATACACTAGTTTTTTGCTACTTATTTACGCCACGTATAGATTATTAATATATACGCAAGTGTCTATTATAAAGTTTGTGCTCTAGTAATTCGGTTAAATGTCAGACTGGCGGTACCGCAGTAAATAATAGCAATAATGTTAATAGGTATAATGATAATGATAATGATAATGATAAAAGCGTGTGATAATCACTGCTTTTAAACGAAAACCTCATAAGTACAGCTCAAAACAAACTACAGTTACGAGGGTTTCGATGAAAATGATCGTGATGTTATATCCATTGTTACCTTAGTTACTATATGTTGTTCACTCGTATCAGTAAAGAAATCTCAAGGTAAGGCAGACATTTTCAATTTTGAATATTTTATATTTCAATGGGCATTTCTGATGATCAAAACACTTATTCAAAAGAACTTTGCATTACCTTAGACGAGATAAAGTAGAGTAGCTTTTAAAAAGCATGAATATTACATTAAGCGTTCCATTAGGTTGAACCGGTTTGGGTAAAATATTTCAAAGAACTGTATTAAGTGGAAAGAAAGAACATGAAAAATTAAGCAATTTTCAATTTACGAGTTTTAGAATCTTTTGTAACCTTGAACTTGAACAACACGGTGTATAATCATGTAACTCAGAATTTTCAGAAAATTTTCAATAATTTTGTAAACACCGGACCGATTTGAATTCGGTTTGAAGCAGAGAATGTCGACAGACGTCACGCATTAGATGGACGTGGTTGATTTTTGGAAAATTAACTGATAAAAAAGTTATTGAAGATAAACCAAAATTTTGGTTTATGTTCAATATTTTTTTTTATCAGTTGATTTTTCAAAAAAAACAACACGTCCAGCTTATTTCTGGCATTTTCCCACCTCCTCTGCTTCAAACCGAATTCAAATTGGTCAAGTATTAAAAAAAGATATTTAAGAAAGATTATCGGACATTCTGAGTCACGTGATTATGAACTTGAACAAGGATGGCTGGATTTCCGTCACGTTTATAGCTCACGATAGATGACATGGTAGAGCATCTCTTAAGACTAGCTATTAGCTAGGGATGCTCTGCCAGATTATGTATCGTGAGCTATTAACCAAGCTGTAGAATAAGTCCAACAAGACCTGGATTCGACTTTTCTTGTGGAAAAGATTTGTGACACAAACAAACAATTAACAGTGTTGGTTAATCACGTGGTTTTGGTTTGGATTCATCACGCGGAAAAAAAAGGCGTCCGTGGGACTGAGTTGGTGGTAATTTTGCAGGTAAGCGGATATCTCTCCGATATGTATGGAATTTCATTAAGAAAGTTATACCCACAAGATTTCTGACTCATGGTACCAAGATAGTCTCGCAAAGATCCGTACTTTCAGCAGCAAACACTGTGTCACAAAATTTCTTTCGACGAGAATCGAAATAAAAAATGCGAATACTATTCACGGGCGACTGGTAATTTTGGCGATTTTGAGCACATGCTATGACTTCTTTGCAAAGATATGTCTTCAAATCAAACGTAGGGAACCTTGGAAACCTCAAATATACTCGCTATTTCCCTGCACTTTACTTTGCGAGACTATCTAGTTACCAAAAGGTCAAAAAATTTGTGGACCATGATATAGAGTATAACTGAATGAAATCCCTACATATCTAGAAATATCCGCTTACCTCCAAAATCACCACCAACTCAGGCCAATGGATTCAGGTCTATGGACACCATTTTTCCTTGTGATGAATCAAAACTGAAATCACGTGATTACCAAAACTGAATTAAAGAAACAAACAATTAAACGAGCTCTTTTAATAAACAAAATCAACTTTAATCATTCTCATTTAATGGTGAATCTATTATTGTATGGCACATGTATATAAGATTTACCGATGTAAACAAACTACAGGGTGTCCAAAAAACCGGAACCCTAATTCAAAGTCAATTATGTTAAAACGTAAGCAAACAATTGAATATTTAAATTTGCAATACTGAAGACACATTATTTTTGCTTATAATAATCCCAAATTTCTCTTCAAAATATGTATTGTTCAAAATATGTATTGGTTCAAACGTTATATGCAATTTAATAATGACACTAAAGACCCGCTCTAACATGATAACGATTTGTGCGTCTTGTTTGTTCGTAAAAGCGCACTAACTAACAAATGAGAATGCAATGAATATGTTTAAACCAAACAATAAACCTTTTTTGAATTAATATGATAACAATTTATTCTGTTTATTTCCTTCTATGTACAGTTTTACATCATTGTTGAAACTTTGTTTAATTTTATTTCTTTGTAAAATATTCGTATACACGTATATTGTTATTCTTCGCTCAGTTATGTTATAAGCACTCGTATACAAGAATCTGTGAAACACTGGTATTTGGTTTTTATTCATTTTGGTTACGTCGTATCTCTACTTTGATAGTTTGTTTATTGGCAGAAAAGGTCAAATGAAAATGCACTACTGGTAACAAATGTTTCAATATCACTTACATTGTATTGTATTGAATATATTAACTAATTGTGAAGTGTCAATTTATTCAATTAGTGTAACGTTACGCGCGATGCAAATCTGAAACATCGATATCGTGTTAAAATGGTTTTCTGGGTCCTTTTATTTGAACGCCAATGTTTAAAAACCCAATGGACATTTTTCAACCAAATTTAAGGTGCAAATGGAGAACTGTCGTTTCTGTTGTATCTAAAGGTGGAGAATTATTACTTTCTTGGGGGGGGGGGCAACCTGCACATGTATTTCAAACTCCAATCTTTGTCTTTGTAATTTTCTGATTCACTTATTTAAATACGTTTATATATCGATGATGTTGCATATCGTCGGTGTAAATGCAAAACTTCGTATGTCGATTTTTGCGATTTCAAATTAAAATCTTGTGTGTCCAATTAAGACATTTTTACAGGTTTTGATATATATTTACTGACCAGTATTATTGAGACATTATTTGTGAACAATATGTTCAAATTTCAAGTAAAATTTTTCAGTTTAGGAAAGCTAATTACACTTTTTCCTTCCCTTTTGAAAATTTCCAAAAACGAGATACGAGGTTTTGCGTTTACAACGACGATATATGATTTTCAAAGCCAATGATATTTTGTAACAGATTGCTCGATAGTTATATCTGCTAGAAATAGATTTGTTATATTACGTTTGATAAACTGTCGGTTTTGTTATAAAATATCGTTACTCCGGTTTGATTCAAAACGTTGTTACGAGATTCCATAACAACCCGTACGATATACTTTTGTTTGTCCGAAATTACGTCATTGTTTATTGGATAAAATCCTTCCCAATTTTGACTAGTCTACAGTTTTTAGCTCCACTGGCCGAAGGCCAGCGGGCTATTGTCATGGCGTTGTGTCCGTCGTGCGTCCGTGCGTCCGTCCGTCCGTCCGTTAACTTTTTCTTTAAACATCTTCTCCTCTTATACCAGCGGGCCAATTTTGACCAAACTTGGCAGGAATGTTCCTTGGGTGACCCTTTTCAAAACTTGTTCGCGGATTTTTGATTTGTCAAAAACTGTGGCCGTGGCGGGGAGAAAGGGGCTTATCAGACTTAGAGAAATCATAAGAAAATTCTTTAAAAATCAACCATGGGGCCAATTTGAACCAAACCTGGCAGGAATGTGCCTTGAGTCATTCTTTTCAAAAGTTGTTCACAAATTTTTACATTTGTCAACAAATGTGGCTGTGGCAGGGAGAAAGGGGCTTATCAGACTTAGAGAAATCATAAGAAAATTCTTTAAAAATCAACCATTGGGCCAATTTGAAGCAAATCTGGCAGGAATGTGCCTTGAATGACCCTTTTCAAAATTTGTTCACAAATTTTTTTATTTGTCAAAAAATGTGGCCGTGGCGGGGAGAAAGGGGCTTATCAGACTTAAAGAAATCATAAGAAAATTCTTTAAAAATCAACCATTGGGCCAATTTGAGCCAAACCTGCCAGGAATGTGCCTTGAGTCTTTCTTTTCAAAATTTGTTCACAAATTTTTACATTTGTAAAAAAATGTGGCTGTGGCAGGGAGAAAGGGGCTTATCAGACTTAAAGAAATCATAAGAAAATTCTTTAAAAATCAACCATTGGGCCAATTTGAACTAAACCTGGCAGGAATGTTCTTTGAGTCTCTCTGTTCAAAATTTGTTCACAATTTTTGACATTTGTCAAAAAATGTGGCCGTGGCAGGGAGAAAGGGGCTTATCAGACTTAAAGAAATCATAAGAAAATTCTTTAAAAATCAACCAGTGTGCCCAATTGAACCAAACTTTGCAGGAATGTGCCTTTAGTCATTCTTTTTAAAATTTATTCACAATTTTTTATATTTGTCAAAAAAAATGTGGCCGTGGCAGGGAGAAAGGGGCTTATCAGACTTAGTGAAATCATAAGAAAATTCTTAAAAAATCAACCATAAGGCCAATTTGAACCAGACTTTGCAAGAATGTTCTTTGAGTCTCTCTTCAAAATTTATTCACAAATATCAAGATTAGGCTGCAGCTGTGTAAGGCTTACAAGAATTCATGGGATAATTCTTCCACCTGAACCAGTGGAGCGATTCAGGCCCTCCTGGGCCTCTTGTTTCTGTCTGAAAATAGGTTAAACTTACTTCTTGGAATTTTGCTCCCCGGTCTTTGATGTAAGGATTTTTAAAACCCGTTTCCACAAAATGACGCCTTATGAGCGTCTAACAAGATAAAAAAAAGCTTGTGAAAACATTGTGGGGTGTGAAGAAGTTGCTTATGACAAGCAATGTTTTCTATCCAAAAAGACCAAATGATGTAAATATTTCAAATATATTAGGGAAGTCAAAACAAGGTCTTGTTTTAGAAATAGTTAAGGTAGAAATGTGCACCAAGCCCGTTTGGTGTCAACGTCATTACAATCTATCAAACCAATAGTGTTACCGCAGCTGCCGCTCGAGTATGTCATCGGATAGACACCGTAACCTTCTACTACCCAACCACACCTGAAAATGAAATTCAATCGACACTAGTTATCTCGATATCGGATAAGTCGATTTGTCACTATAGTTATAAAAAAACCGTAATGCCGCCATTTTGAGATTCGTAAATTTTGTTCGAGCGGCTTCGTTAGCCTACGTATCCTAACATATTCGGGCGCAGTCGTAAACATTTGGCGTAGGAAAGTTCCACAGCCGAATGTTTTCGACTTTGCCCGAACCATTCCGACGTCGAGCGAATCTCATTTAGGGATAGACTACTTTAATTCGATGTGAAAATCTGGTCCTGTATTTACCATCTGATATATAACTGTTAAACTAAGATAATTTTGAAATAAATGTAGCCATTGAAATAGAAATTGCTCATCTCGAGCAATTTCGAGCAATTTCTTTCCATTTCTTACTTTGTTTCAATTATGAACGTACTTGGTGGGAAACAAAAATGGTCAAATATCATTTAAATCGAAACTGATCAAAACCGGATAAGTCGAACTCAGGATACATGTATGTCTAGGTTCTTTGACGGCACCTCTGACTTCAACATGACGGGTATGTTAAGGTGCCATAGTCTCCGCGATATGACCATAGCAGTTGAAAGAGGCTTTAAGGTAAGGCCTGGGTAATCAGTTATGGAACGAAATCTGTATGGTGCGAATCGACGATTTTAAACGATTCTAAGACGATTTTAAAGGGAAGTAATTTTCATTACTCTCAAATTTTGAATTTTTGACTTTCGTTGGGTTTTTTGCTGACTCTGCATAGAATTTAGAAACATTTTCACAAAAATTCTTTGAAATATTACCCGGAAATCTGAGCACGTTCAATTATTTCCGTTGTTTCGAAAACAGGCGATATTGGAGGGACCTTATAATACTACAAATACACACACACACACACACATGTCAGGGGATACGTCGAAATATAACGATTGTACCAGAAGTGCATTACCCAGTCCGTACCTTAAAGCAAAATCAATTAAATCTGACTTACCCACAGAGGGAAATCCCGTTTTGATAAATTCTCTGTATATCTGCTCGCCTGGCCATTACGGCGCCTAGCGATGAACACAGACTTTGTGATGCCGTATACGTTAAGTCCACTGTATCAGCAAATTGAAGAACTGAAAATGAAAAAAAATTGTGACCCGTCACGCTAAAAGGGACCTTATCCGAACTCAAAAAATCCAAATTTTGACAAACTTGTCAGACTTAGCACAGGTCAACCAGATACTGTATTCGAAAAATGAACGTAAAGTAAGATAGAGAAAACATTCCAGATTTAAAAAAGTACATACAAGTGAAAAGTGTCGGTCCTAGTGTGGCTGCGCGGACTGCGCAGACTGAATAGGGTCGATATTTTTCACACACCCGATAAGGTCCCTTTTAGCGCGACGGGTCATAAATGTTTACCCGTTACCAAACGGCAAAATGTTGGACTGTTCTAATTTGAAAGGTGTGAGACACGACAGTTTCGAGGAAAATGAAGGAATTGTTTGTCACAAGGAATTTCTTTAAACGTTTTCTTTTATTAGTCTTTATTGCGTAAGGCGTCAAAATGCGTCGTAAAACCTGGTTCTGGCGTCCCTATTAGAAATGGTTTGGGAAAATATATAGAGAAAATAAGAAATTGCTGATGAAGAGAAATGTTTTTTTGTTTTGACGTCCTCTTGAGAAGTGGACTGGGGAAATATCTGAAGAACGTTGGAAATTGCTAATTATCAGAAGAAAAAAGGCTTTGTACATGTAACATTAAAACATTAAAAAAAACCTTACACGCATTCCTTCTCATTTTCTACTACATTGTACTACTTGTAACGTTTAGATGTTGCTTTGTCTGTCTTAAGGGGGAATGCTCCGGTTCCCACTTTTTTCCCAATCATAAAATTTATTTATATTTTGTATGTTGAAATAACGTGTTATTACCAATAAGTCTAGGAGCCAGCTTTTACAAAGGGGGTTAAATTAAAAGTTCTTGCAACCGGTGACCTATAAAAATTGGAGTGGTATTTTTCAGTACATTAGGGCCCAATGCTTTGGTTAAGGGTGGATGACAAGCTTAAAAGTGGTAGGATATTTTTTAAATCAAGGTCAAAGGTCATTCGGTGCACTTTTCATACATGTCTCCTAAAATACCCTATAACTTACTCATTTATTAAGCTAAAACAATTATTTTGGTATCAAAATAAAGCTGATGATTTGCACTTTGACTTACATGAATAATATACACATTATTGATTTTGTATATTTTTGAATATTAAAAAATATAGCAAAAATTGGCTAAAAATCACCAAAATAAGTTTTGTCTACAAGTGAAAAAAAAGTTTTTTAAAATATCAAAGGTATGTTTATGTGTTTGAAATTATACTTAAAAATTGCCCAGAAACCTGTACTTGACTTATATGTATTTCTTCACAGAATCAGTTGTTAGCTTAGGTTTGTAGTCATAGCTAAAAGTGGGTGGGGTAAATTTTCCCTAAAATTACAAAACATGCAAACATTGATGTAACAATAAATCTTACACATAAATGTGATGTTTAATCAGAAATTATGTTTTTGGAATCATATTTGCAGGAATTTGTAAAGCTTTTAATGCATATTCCTGAAAATAAATTGGAATTTTAAGAGCGAAAATAACAATTCAATAAAACATCATGAGAGATGGATACAGATAAGATCAACACCACAATGTCAAAAAATGACTCTTAAAACGAATATTTATCAAGTATCTATGTACTAGTATTCGACAGCTGAAAATATTCCCCAGACCCGTGCCAGATTTTTAGGAATCAGCACAACGTGGGGATGATCAGAGTTTACATTGTTGTGTAGTGCATTGCTTTTATTCGGCCAAAGGGAAAGACATTTAGCGCTGGAACCAAATAGCTCATGCACAAAATTTTGCGGTTCAATCATGTTATTTCATATAATGATGAATAATATATCACTTAAAATACAGTTTATAGTTTCCTTGAATAAAACAATATCTCTAGTATTACATAATTATTAGGAAAACAGATTTTTTTAAATCATTTTTTTTTTGCTCAAAATGGCCAGCAAAATTCAAAATGGCCCCTTTAAATGTATATATAGCGAAATTTTAATATAGATAAAAATAAGACCACGAATTAGTCGTTTTTATGCCCCCGCATTGATAAATTGGTGGCATATTGTTTTACCATTGTCCGCCTGTCTGTCTGTCCGTCCATTTAAACATCTGTCTGTCCGTCCGTCAGTCCGAAACTTAACATGACAACTTAACATTGGTCTTTTCTCCAAAAGTATTCCACATGCACAGCTCAAATTTGGTATGTAACCTTCTTTCAATGATATCTATCTGTTCCTTGCAATATAAACCTCCTCAGGGTCATCCATTTACCCTTATCAACCCTTAACATCAAAACTTAACATTAAACTAATTAACATGAAAACTTAACATTGGCCTTTTCTCCAATAGGATTTCACACACAAAGCTCAAATTTGGTATGTGTAACCTTCTTTTAGTGGTATCTTTCTGTTCCATGCAATGTGACCTTCCTCAAGCTCACCCAGTAACCCTTATCAACCCTTTATTTAAAAGCTTAACATGAAAACTTTTCATTGGCTTCAAGATTAAGCTTAGTTATATATGAATTCTTAAGAGTGTGATGTGCATTTTAGAAAGTAAGACCATTTTATAGAGTTTAATTTGTCAAATGATGGCCGAACTGTCTTCTGCATTATGGTTGCGTGAGGCAGAGGTAATGCATAAACTCTTTGTTTTGTTCATTTTATGTATCTTGTATACTTTACTAAATATAAGTAATATTTGTGTCTTTATAATGTCATAATATTCAACACTATCCTCATCCTCATCAATACCATTATCAACAGCAATAACAACAATGACAACAAGACACATGATGCAATAACCAGACTTGTAATATCCACAGCTACCCTATACTAACCACCTCAATATACTGAATTGAGGCCATATATACTCATCATTATCACTGTCTGGTGCATCAAGATACTCAAGTTTATTTATACACAGATCAGTGCTAAAAAGATCTTCTCTATGACGCTCACACCTTCGTGTGTGGCAGTCAGTTAAACACGGGCATTTTGTGATGTCAAGCAAAGCTAGAGGTGCAGGATCATTCTTACAGGAACTAAATTATTGTGTTCATCCTTGGTCTATCCATGGCATGCTGGTGATGGTAGATTCAGGTACTGGTCAGTTTAGTGTTTACAAATATAGGAATATACTGAATTTTAATCCGAGTCTTCTCTGATGTAAAAACGCTTTTTGATATTTTGATTTTTCGCTATTTACATCAGAGAGCGTTGCTCTTTGAAAATATCAAGAAGTTCGCAACTCGATGTTGCGCATCGTTCACCGTCCGATCTTAAACGATATCCTTAAAACGCCTGATGGTATCGATAAATGAACCATTTATTGTTATGGCTGCTGAAAAAATTACGACCAAAAAGTATTTCCAAAAGGTTTATAGGCAATGTTTTGCAACAACCCTCACCTGAGCAGCCTTTGTTTACCTTGACCTTCCATTCAAAACCAAAGGTTATACTCTTCCAGCAGGCCGATTTGAAATGAAATTTTTGGTCAGGTATGATAAAAAATGATTTATTGATCTATACCCTATAGTGTTTTACCGAGTGATTCGATATGATACACAAAAACAAAGCTTCACTACTTGTAACGTTACCGAACTTTCCGCTGTTTTCAAAGAGCAACGCTCTCTGATGTAAATAGCGAAAAATCAAAATATCAAAGAGCGTATTTACATCAGAGAAGACTCGGATTAACTGAATTTATGTTTACACAAAATATTATATGGGTCCATATATATTCATGCCCCCGTATCGAGAGATCGGGGGCATATTGTTTTACTCTTGATTGTCCGTCCGTCTGTCCGAAAACTGAACATTGGCATATTCTCCAAAAGTATTCAACATACAAAGCTCATTTGGTATGTAGGAGGGCTGTTAATAAACTATCCGGAATTATGTCATAACTTTTTTTCATTTATGTTCTAAATGTAAGGATATTACAGGATACAAAGACTAAGTTTTTGCATTAAAGCGCATTCTACAGTTGTTATGGCAACATAGGGTCATATTGAGCGGCGCAACTTAGGTCTGAAATGGATACGTCAGGAAAGTCTGTCTTCCACATCTAACATTTACATCTTTTCGATATATTTGCCACTGCACGATACCCACATTTCCCACATATGAATTTATTTCTCAAAGAAGCGTCTGAACTATACTTGGGGAATTCTATAGATAGCTTCTGGGACACAATCGGCAGGTCATGAACGATTTTGCCGACGTTGTGTTTGGACGTCCAAATCTATTGAGGTCAGAAACATCAAAGGTAAAATCATTTATAAATGCATTATACCACTTATAAATGTTTGTTTTTTGTCATAGAAGTATTGATGTACGTGTTCATAATCATAAAGATCGTCTCTGATTTTGATTTTCCAATTTCCAATCAAATCATTATTGAATATCATTGCCCTAGCACCATATTTGCTGTATAAGCAAAGCGATGTATTCACCTACGGTTGTTTACAGAAATTGACTCCAAAAGTAATGTCAGCCGATGATGTTACGTTTGCTGAGAAAAATGTCCGCTCAAAGGTAACAAGCATTTTGGACAACTGCTCAGTGAAAAATACAAAATACGATCACTTTAAAAGCAATTGATAAGTCACATTTTTTTCAAATTATTCAAAGTTTCTCCGCTCAACGTGACTCTACGTTTCCATAGCACCTGTAGATTGTGCCTGTATCCAAACAGCAGCGTTTTTGTTGCAGGATCAATGTATAATTCTTCAAAGTATATGAGTTTAAAATTTCATCTCATTTGGTTTAAAAGTTAAAAAGTTATGCTGCTGCAAACAACAAAATGGGTGATGTTAAAACTTTGATTTGTGTACAATATAGTCTAGAAAATATTGAGGCAAAAGAAAATGCTGATAATCACAATTTTCTCCTTTTGAATCAATGTTTTCCCAAGCCTTTTCTCCTAGGGACGTCAAAACGAGGTCTTGTTTGTGAAAGGTTTAATGGTTTCTTTGATATAGATTACATAGATACTTACAAATGATAGATGCACAATTGATTACAACGAAAGCTATTACTAGGAATAGTTTTAGCCATGTTATAAGTAAAACATTGTCCAGATTTTGTCAGGTATATTGTTGTTGTACTATAACAACCACAAGTCCAAATATTTCTACTATTTTTAAACCAAAAGTATCTCTGTGTCTACTCAAATACGTATTAGTCGGGAATCAATAAACAAAAATATGTTATCATGATGGGATTGTGATGGATGGGTCAACAATTGTTGTATCTTTATTTTCTACTATTTACTCGTAACATAATGTCACATGCAATGAATGATTTGCATGAGAAAAAATATAGGGCCTATCGAGTTCAATTTCTTGTACAATAAAAGTGTATTGGGTAACAAAATTAATTAAACTCAAAGACGAGATCCTCTGCTGTCCCTATTGAAGGCATGTACATAAACGAATATACGGTACTAACATATTCATGGTTACTCTTGGAGACCTTCATAACCACACATCATAACATCCAGATTCCAGACTGATGATAGTGATATGCATTCACAAAATGGAAAAGTCTGTTCCTAATTACATTTTATGTATACATGTTCGTAAGGCTACCAGGTGTAAGCATTGCAATGATAGTCCGTCTGATGACCCAGGTAAAAAATAATTTCGCTGCACCCCCCTAGGTACCAAGGTTGTTATATACCATTTTAACGCTTGAAATATGCTGGATACGACCCACGATGTTGTCAAGTTGTAAACCTGTGCAGCTCCCGTGTAAACACACAAATATGTGGGTGGGGTAAGACAACACATAAATTATTTGAAATGCATTTGTCAAATAGAAATCGTCTTTAACACAATAACTTAGGAATGTACTCTTTCCAATTCATAAAACCGCAATCAAATAAACCAGAAGCGATATACAAAAGACATTTCAATCAATTTTACGCAGAAATAATGCTCATATATCTCGTCAATTTGCATATGGTGGGTGGGGTAATTTATGCACAGTAAAATACTTAGCCACACAAACAAATAATCACATTGTTGTTCCATGAAACGTTTGCACAACCGTTTTTAGATTGAATACAACTTATTCAGGTCTTGGTAAAACATCTCTACCCAATATTTTAACAGATTTAAACAAGACACAGTTCCAGGCTTCTCTGGAAAATGCCCCCTCTTTCCCTGTTTCTTACAACATAGTCCGTCTAATTCTTTGAAATAAGAGGGCTTTTTAAGGACATCGTTTCACCCCTAAGCATCGATGTACCAATGTTGTTATATACCGTTTTAAAGCTTGAAATGTGCTGGATACGATGCATAATGTTGTCAAGTTGTAAACCTACGCGGGTCCTGTGTAAACACACAAATATGTGGGTGGGGTAAGATAACATATAAATTATTTGAAATACTATTCTCAAAAAGAAATCGTCTTAAACCTAATCGCGTAGTAATGTACCCATTCGAATTCATCAAATTACTATCTAATGAACCAGAAGAGATATACAAAACACATTTTAATCAATTATACGCAGAAATAATGCTCATATATCTCGTCAATTCGCATATGGTGGGAGGGGTAATTTAAGCACAGTAAAATACTTAGCCACACAAACAAATAATCGCATTAGTGTTCCGTGAAACGTTTGTACAACCATTTATAGATTAAACACAACTAACTTTGATCTTAGTAAAACATCTTCGCCCAATATCTTAACAGATATAAACAAGAAACAGATCTTTGCCGATCTTTAAAATGCCTCCTGTTTCCCTGTATCTTGCAATATAGTCCGTCAGATGATATTAAATAAGGTCACTATTTAAGGAATTATCTGCACCCCTTACCCATGATGTACCAAGGTTGTTATATACCATTTTAAAGCTTGATTTATGCCGGATTCGATGCACGATGTTGTCAAGTTGTAAACCTGTGCAGGTACCGTGTAAATAAACAAATATGTGGGTGGGGTAATACATTACTTGAAATACATTTGCCAAATGATACTTTTCCTAAACCCAACCTTAGGACTGTGCTCATTCAAATTCATAAAATTATTATCAAATAAACCAGATTGGATATACAGAATACGTTTCAATTGTTTATAAGCTGAGTCAATTTGCTTATGGTGGATGGGCTGTTTTATAAACAATTAAATACTTAGCCACACAAACAAATAGTCGCATTTTTTGTCTGTGAAAACTTTGTACAACCGTTTACAGATTAAATACAACTTATTTGGATCTTAGTTAAACAACGTCACCCTATATCCTAACAGATATATACAAAACACATTTTAATATATTTTAACATATTAAACTAATTGTAACATGTTTTTCAGAATTTGTTTATTTTTGTAAATTGTGTGGTAAAATGAAGTCTGAAACGTCAGTTTTGCTAATTCAAACGAAGTCCATTCGAGACTGGTACTTAATGGCACAAAATGAGAATACGTCTTAGATAATATGGATATAATAATGCTTATCAAGGTTGTATATATTATAAGAATTTACACGTTGTCGTTAATGAGAAAACGATATATTCATTAATTGAGTGAGAGGTGTATTGGGATTTATTTATCCGATTCGGACCTTAACTTCCAGAAAAAATATATCCAAAGTAATAATCCAAATTCGATGGAACAGATGAAATGTGATGGTTATTAGATTACAAAACTATATTTTGAATGCATGGCTTAACGAAATTATTACGAGAGCCATTGCGTTATAAAATAACCTTTACAATATAATCATTATAATATTTCTATGATAGGTACACTTTTCACCATAAGATGGGGAATTATAAAAGTATATTATTCTATATAATCTGATCAATTAGCCTTCAAAACTTTTCAACTAAAACTACTGCTGTCACTATGATACTTGTTAAAGCCATTTTTTTTTTAAATTGCGAATCCTAATTTCGACGAGACATAATTATCAGCATCACTGGAATTCAGTGTGAATGTCCATGGAAAGCTTAAAAAGAAGACTTTTATTATACAGATCTTGCATCAAATAATAAAGGTTTGTAACAATAATGTCGTTAAAAACTAGGGCAAACTAGTTGTGGTACACAAGATTGATGTAGCAAAATGTTAATGACCAAATTAAAAAGAGGAGCCAAAAGTATAATGTAATTGTTTCAGATGGATAAATGGAGAAAACAACTTAAAATATGTAATTGTAATAGACATAGAATACCATATATAAGTTTAGAAATGAAGAAAAATAAAGACAAACTATACATATATAAAAAACCCAATGGAATTTAAATCTATGAGCAATGCCCAAATCATCCTCAACTTTGTGACAAATCAGTAACCTAGCGTTATCAAGTTTTGCATTTTTATAGTGTTGAATTCCCGTCCTTCAGAATTCCAAATCAAATGAGTTTTTATATACATCACACATTATATCATACAAAATTAATGACGAGAGACCACAATGGCGGTGTATGCTTACATTGAGTTACAATATAACAAAACGTCCCTTACTCGTATATGCCCTAGGTCGTATGATCAACACCGTCTAGACAACTTTGTCAAAGATTGGTCAAAACCATCATCAAAGACCCAGCTAACTCACGCCATTTCGTCCCCTATAGAAAATAGCTATTAATCTTTTGTATCAACATACAAAAAAAAACATGCGAAACGTTACATCAATCCGTACAATCAGATAAGAGTTCTCTTTTAAGGACCGTTTTGGTTTAATCTTTCCTAAATAAGTGCCGAAAGAATCAATGAAATGACTGCATTCGGTCAGCTGTATCAGCAATTGAATTTTTTAAGATTTTGTAATATAAGTTAAACACATTGTAGCATGTGTAGGTATATCCGAGATTTGGTAAAAAAGGCATCTTAGAAATTTTCCGAGGACAGTAAACTCTTGATATAATGGTCTGATTTATTTGAAAGTGCAAAATTAAAAGAGCTAAATTGCAACATTTTCGATAAGGGCATAGAAAGCCCATTTGATCACAATAGCTGAATTGTGTCCCCTTTTTAGTAAATTTATAAAAGATAGATAAAGATCAAGAAATTTACAGAATAATTTGAGAGAGTGGAAACATGAACTTAACAAAACGATTCTCCAAAAGAGATTTTTTGCTAAGCCCATGGAGGTATTTACTCCCAAAGGGTCATTCAGAAATTAATAACGTCACTCTTATTAACCATTATTTAAAGTTTAAATATTCATCTTTATGTGAATCTTTACTGTCCTCAAAATTATTTGTATTCATTTTTTCAGATCAAGTCAGAATCAAAATGAATGTTCTATGTATCTTGAATCTTTACTGTCCTCAAAATTATTTGTATTCATTTTTTCAGATCAAGTCAGAATCAAAATGAATGTTCTATGTATCTATTCCATGTGTATATCTACTGTTGGCCGCCATCTTGGACGCTATCATATTATTAGTGTGTTGTCCAGTGATATCACAGTGAAATCTTTTGGATTCACCAATCAATATATCTATTATAATCAAAGAATGCTAAAATATTTTCAGTGGATGCTCTTGCAAGGATTGTGATCCATACAAAATGAGTTTTACTATCTGACTATGAATGGTTAAAGCAGATATTATTGTAAGCTACAGGGAAATAGGGGACATTTGAGAGCAGCCTAGATCTATGTTTTGTTTATATCTATTGAATTGGGTAAAGATGTTGTACCAATTCCAAATAAGTTGTATTTAATCTATTTAATATTTATTTATTTATTTAATCTAAACGGTTGTACAAACGTTTCAAGAAACAATAAAACGAGTATTTGTTTGTGTGGCTAGTACGTTTTCTACTGTGTATAACAATAATCTAGCAACAATATGCAAATTGACTAACTACCTGGAATTATTTTTGCGTATAAACTGCGTATAATCAATTTAAATGTATTTTCTATGTAACGTCTGGTTATTTCAATCATAACGGCATGCATTCGATTAAGAACCTTCAAAAAGAGTGGGTCTAAGACGATTTATATTTGAAAAATGCATTTCTTACCCCCCCCCCACACACACACACACATATTTGTGTGTTATACGGGACCTGCGCAGGTTTACAACATGACAACATCGTGCATCGTATCCAGCACATTTCAAGCTTTAAAATGGTATATAACAGCATTGGTACGGGGTCGGATGCAGCAACTCCTTCAATAACCCCTTGTGTGATTTCATCTAATGGACTATGTTGTAGGATATAGGGGGGGCGCATTTTCAAGTGTAGTCTAGAACTGTGTCTTGTATGTATGTGTCAAGATATAGAGTGAAGGTGTTTTACTAAACTCCAAATAAGTTGTATTTCATCTGTAAACGGTTATACAGACGTTTCAAAGAACATCAATGCGAATATTTGTTTGTGTGGCTAAGTATATTACTGTTAATAAAACACCTCGTCCACCACATACAAATTGACGAGATATCTGAGCATTATTTCTGCGTATAATTGATTGAAATGTGTTTTGTGCATCTCTTATGGTTTACTCCCGAGTATTTTGATGAATTCGAATGAGTTCATTACTACGCGATTGGGTTTAAGACGATTTCTATTTGAAAATTGTTTTTCAAGTAATTTATATGTTATCTTACCCCACCCACATATTTGTGTGTTTACACAGGACCCGCGTAGGTTTACAACTTGACAACATCGTGCATCGTATCCAGCACATTTCAAGCTTTAAAATGGTATATAACAACATTGGTACATCGATGCTTAGGGGTGAAACGATGTCCTTAAAAAGCCCTCTTATTACAAAGAATTAGACGGACTATGTTGTAAGAAACAGGGAAAGAGGGGGCATTTTCAAGAGAATCCTTGAACTGTGTCTTGTTTAAATTTGTTAAAATATTGGGTAGAGATGTTTTACCAAGACCTGAATAAGTTGTATTCAATCTAAAAACGGTTGTGCAAACGTGTCATGGAACAATAATGTGATTATTTGTTTGTGTGGCTAAGTATTTTACTGTGCATAAATTACCCCACCCACCATATGCAAATTGACGAGATATATGAGCATTATTTCTGCGCAAAATTGATTAAAATGTCTTTTGTATATCGCTTCTGGTTTATTTGATTGTGGTTTTATGAATTGGAAAGAGTACATTCCTAAGTTATAGGGTTAAAGACGATTTCTATTTGACAAATGCATTTCAAATAATTTATGTGTTATCTTACCCCAACCACATATTTGTGTGTTTACACGGGAGCTGCACAGGTTTACAACTTGACAACATTGTGCATCGTATCCAGCATATTTCAAGCTTTAAAATGGTATATAACAACCTTGGTACCTAGGGGGGTGCAGCGAACTCCTTAAATAGCCCCCTTATTTGATTTCATCAGACGGACTATGATGGCAGTTTCGTGATTATCTTTAAAGAGACCCATGGATGCTAGGTTGCCGGACATACAAAAACATGAGAAATATATTCATGAAATATTGTATGGAATGGTCGACCTGGATAGCTAGATCATTTCTGCACAAAGAAATTTCAAATGAAGTTTATTAGGTTGTTCTAAATCAAGTGTAGGCTATATAATTAACTTACCCGCACTTTATATTTATGGTAACATTTATGTGACACTGAACCTTGATAGTGAAAAATTTACTTCCAGCGCTTAAATTGCTTTCCTTTTGGTTCTATAAAAGCAATGCACTACACGACAAAGCAAATTCTGACCGTCCCCATGTTGTTCTAATTCCTGAAAATATGGCATGGGTCTCTTTAATGTCATATTCCCGTAAGATAAAAAGAGGAATATTTTCAGCGGTCGCTAATGCTAATCTGAGTCTTGTTTTATTTAATTGCACTATATGTACTTGATAAACATTCATTTTGCGAGTCATTTTTTGACATTGTGGTGTTCATCTTATCTGTATCCATCTCACATTCTGTTTTATTGAATTGTTACTTTCACTCTTAGAATTCTAATTAATTATAAGGAATATGCATTAAAAGCTTTATAAATCCATGCAAATATGATTTCAAAAACATAATTTCTGATTAAACATCACATTTATGTGTAAGATTTTTTGTTACATCAATGTTTGCATGTTTTGTAATTTTAGGGAAAATTTATCCCACCCACTTTTAGCTATGACTACGAACCTAAGCTAACGACTAATTCTGTGAAGAAATACATATAAGTCAAGTACAGGTTTCTGGGCAATTTTTAAGTATAATTTCAAACACACAAACACACCTTTGGTATTTTAAAAACTTTTTTTCACTTGTAGACAAAATTTATTTTGGTGATTTTTAGCCAATTTTTGCTATATTTATGAATATTCACAAATATACAAAATCAATAATGTGTATATTATTCATGTAAGTCAAACTGCAAATCATCAGCTTTATTTTGATATCAAAATAATTGTTTTAGCTTAATAAATGAGTAAGTTATAGGGTATTTTAGGAGATATGTATGAAAAGTGCACCAAATGACCTTTGACCTTGATTTAAAAAAAATTCTACCACTTTTAAGCTTGTCATCCACCTTTAACCAAAGCATTGGGCCCTAATGTATTGAAAAATACCACTCCAATTTTTATAGGTCACCGGTTGCAAGAAAAGTTCCATTTCAGGACCTGGCTCCTATCTATCTATCTATCTATCTATCTATCTATCTATCTATCTATCTATCTATCTATCTATCTATCTATCTATCTATCTATCTATCTATCTATCTATCTATCTATCTATCTATCTATCTATCTATCTATCTATCTATCTATCTATCTATCTATCTATCTATCTATCTATCTATCTATCTATCTATCTATCTATCTATCTATCTATCTATCTATCTATCTATCTATCTATCTATCTATCTATCTATCTATCTATCTATCTATCTATCTATCTATCTATCTATCTATCTATCTATCTATCTATCTATCTATCTATCTATCTATCTATCTATCTATCTATCTATCTATCTATCTATCTATCTATCTATCTATCTATCTATCTATCTATCTATCTATCTATCTATCTATCTATCTATCTATCTATCTATCTATCTATCTATCTATCTATCTATCTATCTATCTATCTATCTATCTATCTATCTATCTATCTATCTATCTATCTATCTATCTATCTATCTATCTATCTATCTATCTATCTATCTATCTATCTATCTATCTATCTATCTATCTATCTATCTATCTATCTATCTATCTATCTATCTATCTATCTATCTATCTATCTATCTATCTATCTATCTATCTATCTATCTATCTATCTATCTATCTATCTATCTATCTATCTATCTATCTATCTATCTATCTATCTATCTATCTATCTATCTATCTATCTATCTATCTATCTATCTATCTATCTATCTATCTATCTATCTATCTATCTATCTATCTATCTATCTATCTATCTATCTATCTATCTATCTATCTATCTATCTATCTATCTATCTATCTATCTATCTATCTATCTATCTATCTATCTATCTATCTATCTATCTATCTATCTATCTATCTATCTATCTATCTATCTATCTATCTATCTATCTATCTATCTATCTATCTATCTATCTATCTATCTATCTATCTATCTATCTATCTATCTATCTATCTATCTATCTATCTATCTATCTATCTATCTATCTATCTATCTATCTATCTATCTATCTATCTATCTATCTATCTATCTATCTATCTATCTATCTATCTATCTATCTATCTATCTATCTATCTATCTATCTATCTATCTATCTATCTATCTATCTATCTATCTATCTATCTATCTATCTATCTATCTATCTATCTATCTATCTATCTATCTATCTATCTATCTATCTATCTATCTATCTATCTATCTATCTATCTATCTATCTATCTATCTATCTATCTATCTATCTATCTATCTATCTATCTATCTATCTATCTATCTATCTATCTATCTATCTATCTATCTATCTATCTATCTATCTATCTATCTATCTATCTATCTATCTATCTATCTATCTATCTATCTATCTATCTATCTATCTATCTATCTATCTATCTATCTATCTATCTATCTATCTATCTATCTATCTATCTATCTATCTATCTATCTATCTATCTATCTATCTATCTATCTATCTATCTATCTATCTATCTATCTATCTATCTATCTATCTATCTATCTATCTATCTATCTATCTATCTATCTATCTATCTATCTATCTATCTATCTATCTATCTATCTATCTATCTATCTATCTATCTATCTATCTATCTATCTATCTATCTATCTATCTATCTATCTATCTATCTATCTATCTATCTATCTATCTATCTATCTATCTATCTATCTATCTATCTATCTATCTATCTATCTATCTATCTATCTATCTATCTATCTATCTATCTATCTATCTATCTATCTATCTATCTATCTATCTATCTATCTATCTATCTATCTATCTATCTATCTATCTATCTATCTATCTATACTGCCTAACACCCCTTTCGGGTATTACTGGCAGGTGCACGTCTGTGCTGGAATAAAAAACTGTTAGTTATTGGTTATAGTGCCAAATTTTAAAAGTATTGTGAGTGTTAGATTAAAAGAGCTGATAAAACATATTTTGGTCATTCAGGGACGGCTCACTATCTGAAAAGAATCGAGACTCCTTTTGAACGCTGCAATATCAGGTTGCTGTACAATTGTTTCTGGTAGGCTGTTCCATAGTATGACTGTGTAGGGAAAAAAGAATATTTAAAGTAGGCTGCATGTGTGTGGATCTGTCTGAAAGATGCTGTGTGCATATGTCGGGTGGTCCTCACTGGTCTTTTGAGATAAGCTGGTACGGGCACTGCAACAAAATTATTATAGATTGTATAAAACATGGTGATTCTGGAAATGTCGCGTCTGTATTGTAGAGTTTGCCAGCCAAGCTCCTTCTGCATGCAGGTAACACTGTCGTAGTAAGAAAAATTATTTTGAACCCATCTTGCTGCTCTTCGTTGTACTTTTTTCACTTTGTTGATATAGGTTTTTGTTTAGGGACTCCAAACTGTTGATGCGTATTCTACCTGTGGTCTCACTAAAGTTTTGTAAGCCGTTTCTCTGATCTTCTTATTTTTGGTCTGGATGTTTCTGCGGAGAAAACCTAAAGTTTTATTAGCATTTGAAGTTATATTGTCAATGTGTTTGTTCCAGGAAAGATCTCAAGATATTGTAACTCCTAGGTATTTGGCATTGTCCACAGTCTCTAGTATTTGTCCATGTAATCTATAATAAAAGAAAATCTTTTTCTTCTTTTTAGTAATATTTAGGACAATGCATTTGCTGGGGTTTAACTCCATTTCCCACGTTTTCTCCCACTGCATTAACTTGTCTAGGTCTTCTTGTAGGGTCAAACAGTCTTGCTTGTTGTTTATAGCTAAGTAAGCGGCAGTGTCATCTGAAAACAAACGAACTTGGGATACGATGGTATTAGGAAGGTCATTTATATACAAAAGAAACAAAAGAGGGCCAAGTACGGATCCCTGAGGCACTCCAGACGTGACTGGTACTTCTGATGAGCATCCACCTTCTAAGACTACTTTTTTGTGTTCTGCCTATAAGAAAAGATTTAATCCACAAAAGGGTAACGCCATGTTCCTGCAATTTATACAAAGGTTTTAAGTGGCTAACTTTGTCAAAAGCCTTGCTGAAGTCTAACAAAACTAGATCAGTTTGTTTTCTTTCAGTTAGGTTTCTGGCAAGATGGTCGGTCAGTTGAAGTAGCTTGGTTTCGCATGAACGCCTCTCTCTAAAACCATGCTGCAAGTCAAAAGGATATTATTATTGTCAAAATATTTAGTTGTATTGGAGGCTACAATATGATCTAGAGCTTTACACAATATACATGTTAAAGAAATGGGTCTGTAATTTGCAGGATCTTCTTTGTTTCCTTTCTTGAAGAGTGGAGTCACGTTTGCTTTTGTCCAAACCTGGGGGAGAGTGCCTGTGTCTAGGGATTTCTGAAAAAGAATTTGTAAGATAGGGGAAATTTGATAACATAAGTTTTTTAGTACAAGAGGTTTGATGTTGTCTGGTCCTGCTGCTTTATTAGGTTTCAAGTTGGAAATAAGTTTTTGTACTCCACTAGTGCAGATGGTAATGTTCGGCATAACTGGGTATTTGCTGAAAGAGGAAGAAACACATTTTGTCTTATAGATGAAAGGCAGGACTGGGCCAGAGAAATTGGTGTCATTGGAGTGAAGACTGACTGAAACTGTCGATTTAGAATATCCGCCTTTTCTGTGTTGTCCGGTTTGATGGAACCTGAAATTTTATCGAGAAGGGGGGCTACTCCTGTCGCGTCTTGCTTGGCATTCTTTATCAGGCTGAAAAATTTCTTGTTATTAAATCTTGTGGCTTCCTCTTTGTCTTCAGTGGTTCCATCTAGGCCTAAAATGTATTCAATTTAATTATTGTAGGAGACTTTTATCTGATTTTTGATGTTTCTTTTTAGAGTCTGGAAAGCAGTCTTCAACTTGTTGTTTCCCTCTTTCTTCAATCTGGAATAAAGGTGATCCCTTTTTCTGATTAGTCGTTTTATAGATTGAGTAATCCATGGAAGTGATCTCTTATGGCCAAATCGTTTTGTTGGAACATATTTCTCGATACCTGTGGAGATTGCATCTAAAAATTTTAACCAAATTTCTTCAACAGATTTAGAGTCATGATCTTTCAGCACTTCATTCTTAACTTGGTTCATGTTTCTTGCATCTGTCCAAGGTCACTTAAATAGTCTCGAAAACCGATTTAAAGCAACGTCTTACATTTAATAAGAACAGAAAACCCAAAATAAGTGCTATTATTGCATAAAATTTGTGTTTTTGGGCCGTTATCAACATTAAATAACGAGAAAAAAACGGGTGGATATCCAGAGATATCGTGTATTAATCGCGGATTCACGTGCGATATCGGACCGGTTTTGCATTCAAATATCCTCGATTTGACTCTTCAAAATAAAAAATTGTCTCTTTTTCCGCAAAATTCTCAACGTCTTACGTTAAATAAGCGACGTTCGCCTTTTGGCGCCAAATTATGACGTAACTTTGTTTTACCGACGTCATGCATAAGAAAAAAATTCTCGGAAGATTTATCAGAATAAAACAACAATGGCGGACATTTTCTTATCTGACCTCGGTTCATTTTTCTCACATATTAAGGGGTTTGGGGTAAGTAATCATTGGAAGTGTATGCTTTTCATGCAATAATAGCGTCAATTCACGTATTTTTCGGTCGTTAACATTCGCAGAGGCCCGCAAAATACGAAAACGACCCTCCTGCTTCGCAGTCGGGCGTTAACGTACTTCTTGGGCCTCTGCGAATGTTAACGACCTCAAAAACGTGAATTAACCTTATATTATAAACGCGTAAATTGTATAAAACAGCATACTCACGTGTTCAGTTCGATCAACGAAGCTGAAATGCTTTATGTCAAAATTTGCATATTTTTTTGGAAATATTTTAAGTTCTACATAATAGAATTTCATAAAATCCTTCATTGTATTTAGCAACATGTCCTGGTATTAATTCAAAAAGAAAATGTATAGGTCATTGCACTTATTAGTGAATTACAGCATTTTTTATCAGCTACAAGGGGGAATGCTCCAGTTTCCTATTTTTTTCCCAATAATAGAATTTATTTATATTTGTATGTTGAAATTACATGTTATTACCAATTGAAAAATATAATAAAAATGGATTCTCAGCGATCTTGTTTGAATTTTATAGGCATTCGTATCACATACCCCTACATCGAAAAAATGCATAATTTCTTGCACCTGTCCAAGGGCACTAAAATGCTTATAAAATGCTGTATATTCATCGTTTAGTCCCGAAAACGGATTTTAAGTAACGTCTTACATTTGATAAGAACAGAAAAACCAAAATATGTGATATTATAAACGCGTAAATGTAAAAAAACAGCATACTCACGCGTTCGGTTAGATCAACGAAGCTTGGGTATTTTATGTCAAAATTTGCATATTTTTGGAAATATTTCAAGTTCTACATAATAGAATTTGATAAAACTCCCTCATCGTATGAAGCAACATGTCCTGGTAATAATTCTAAAAGAAAATGTATAGGTCAGCGCACTTATTAGTGAATCAGAGCAATTTTCATCAGCTACACATGAATAAAATGACGCAAAACAGTGGTAAATGCATATACACTTACGACTGTCTTGCTCTATCGGTTTCCCATAGTAAATACGCTTTAACCGTCGAAAATGGTAAATAGCAATGGCGTGTTATATTATTGAAAATATGGTAGCGAAACATATATGGTACGAAACATTTAATTTTCTACAGTAATGACCGATTGTTCCGAAAAAAATGGAGCATTTCCCCTTGAATAATAACGTAAAATCACTATCTAAATGTTGTCATATATGCTGTTCAAGGCAATTATAACGTCATGTACAAGTCTTCAGATATATTGTGTGCTTCACTGTAGCCATCTTATTTGCTTATAATATGAAGACATGGTGGGGAATCACGTGATAACAAATTTCAGAAAAGCATCAATAGTTATCTAAATACTCGACTAATTTGAATTCGCTTTCGAACAAAAAATCAAAGAATTTGCTGGACATCTTAAACCTTTTTTTATATATAAAAGAGCATCTGATAAAAAAAAGTAATTGAAGACCAAGCAAAAAAATATTGATTTCTAAAAGATCTACAAACCCCATTTAATCACTGACATAATTATTTTCGCCTTCTCTGCTTAAAAACAATTTCAAATTGGTCACATATTCACTTAGTTACAAAAGATTTTTTGCTAATTTCGTGTAACGTGGTATATTGGAAACAAGGTAGTCTACCCCTAATGAGTTCCACTTGACGTCGGAATTTTTAGTTCGACGTCGTTAAATTTCGTTGTATCTGAAACCACTCGGCCGATATCGTAAAAAATATTTACGTCAAAAATATTTACGTCGTCAGCCGAATAATTCCATCGTCGCGTGAATCTCATTAGGAATGGGTTTTCTTTAATGACAATCGAATACGTTAAAAGCTACTTACCCAACGTTCCTGGTCGCAAAAATCCAACCGTCTGACCAGAATCGCCCGGTTTGGACAGCTCTAAGACACTCATGGAAAACAAGGTACATGCTGTCCCTTTCCAAACGGCACCTTTGCACGATCGTTCGCTCGCACAGACGGAAAAACAGAAAACAACGCTTTCGACGTCCTCGATGGTCTGAATGGGTGTCTTAATCCGTGGACTCCAACTTGAAAAATCCTTCACCTTTAAGGATTGGGCGCTGTAACCCGAAACTGAGTTTGTTCTCGTCTTGAAAGCAATAAGAACTACGGCCGCTAAAAGTGCTTTTGCTTCCATTTTCTGCTAAAAAAAGCGGAGTAAATAATGTATAATCAACACTCTCCAAAAAAAAAGACCTTGCGAGGAACTGTTTTTGAAAAAAACATAGAAACAGGTTTATTACCAAAACAGAGTTTTTATCCTTTGCACGTTTTATTTATTTATTTATTTATTTTTAACTTTATTTCCACCATCATGAGGGGGAAACGACCATAACGATATAGACTTAGTCTTAAAACAACTCTAAATAAATGAAAGAATGAAACGCATTTCATTTATTTCTTATTCTGCTCCATCAATCAGAGACACCGGATTTCCGTGCTCTCAGCTATTTGATTTTAGGTTAAATGCAATCAGCAAATTTATAACGTTTTTACCTTCTGTTTCAATCCGAGTACTTATTTGAGTTACGTAATTACAAGAACTATTGTAATTTCTATTATTTTTTGTGCCAAGAAATTTCCGTGCTTACTTTCGCTATAAACTGCGTTACTCGCACCATCTGCAAAAAGCCAAATAACAGAATTATCATCAAATCGGTGAAAGCGCACATTACCATTGTTTTCTTTTCACTTTTTCATGCATAACATAGTTAAAAGCAAAAACAAAACTGGGATCCTTGTGCATTAGACATGCCTTCAAATGGATACTTTACCTAATTACTTACATAAAGGAACTATTTTCTCGGGAGAGTATTGATCCGAACCGCTTGTCAACAACAGATAATAGCACTGTTGTCAAGAAGGACGTTACTTTCAGCATAATGGTATATCATACATGAATTCTTTCAACAAGAAATGTTTGTAAAACATATATAGTGAAACCTTGGTATCAGCGCATAAATTCAATTCTTTTTTGGCTCTAGATACATGTAGTGTAATGCACCGCAAAACGATGCAAACTCTTATTGTCCCCATGTTGTTGATTCCTGCAAAACCTAGCATGGACACATTTAACCCTTTCCCAAACAAGACCTGATTTTGACGTCCCTAATAGAAAAGGCTTGGGAAAACATTGAAACAAAAGAAGAAACTGCTGATAACCAACAGTTTCTCCTTTTGCCTCAATATTTTCTGAACTCTATTGTACACAAATCCACCTGTGATTAACATCCATTTTGTCGTCTGCAGCAGCTTTTAAATAGGACAGTCCTAAGCTTTTGTCGTTTGGGAAAGGGTTAATGGGCATGTTAAGGACCATGATAAAAAAACTGATAACATTTGCACGATCTCAACCCATTACCAAACGACAAAATTTTAGACTTGTCCAAATTCAAAGATGTTGCAGACGACAATTTAAAGTGAATAAAATCTTACATATTTGGTCGTTTTGTGTAGAAAACATTGTTGGAAATGAAGAAATTGCTTGTCACAAGCAATTTCTTCATTTTCCACATTGCTTTACAAAGCCATAATCTTGTGGGGAGTCGAAAAGAGTCACTGTGTGGTAATGGGTTAAATGTACTTTGGGTTGAATGAGATTAAGTAACGTAGCTTTTACAGTGCATGAATATAACATGAAGTATTTCATTTGTCTATATCTGTTTGGGTGGGGTACTTTGAAGAATATATTGCATTAGTTCGAAGAGATAAAACTTGAAATATAAAGTGAGGCTATTGTTCTAAGCGACTTTGTCATAAGTCATAAACAAAGCCCTTAACCCCTTTTCCAAACAATACCTTTTTTGACGTGACCAACGGAAAATACTTAGAAAACATTGAGGCAAAAGACAAAATACTGATGGTCAGCATTGTCTATTTTGCCACAATATATATTTTTTGCTGTATATTTAAAATAAATTCTCCCTTTATCAACACCCTTTTTGTCATCTGCAGCAGTATGCCAGGCAATCACTGATAATATCTTCGCCAAGTGTACTTCGAAATCCACATGTAAAACCATAGTAAAATCGGGTTGTTATTATATTTTATTAATTTGTTGCTTAACGTATACAACCCATCATTAGCACTAAAGAGCCAGAGGCGAAAAATGAAAAGTGCCAGTAATTCCTAAACTGCGTTTCATTTCCATTCCAAATATAAACATAAGCATTTTGAATGGTTTAGAATTTTGAATTAAAGGGGCTCGTTCTATGTTTTTATGCTTCCGAACTGTTCGGGAACTCATATTTGTGCATGGAAAAACAATTAGCAATGGATAAAAACCTCAATCTCGGCGAAAAAACATTTTTCCTTTGCTATAGATCAATCCTTTACAAGCGTGTTTACACATTCTATTTTTACTTCAAAACAAGACAAGGTCAAGGTCAACGAGACACACCTCCGCGATATTAACACACCGTACAACCGGCTGTGTGGATGACTGTGACCTTCTTTGCGAGGAATACGTGAAAAGGTTTATTTTGTACAAGCACTTAACATTTATACGCGTATTTATCAACTATAGAATAACAAAGATCCTTTCATTTATTTATAAAAGTAAATTCATTTGACCTAACATGCACATGACATCAGATGCCGAGTCTGTCTTCGCTGACTTTCTACGCATCCGGTTGCACGATGTGTTAAATCTCGCTGAGCACATATGACGTATCTCTGACGTAATTGATTTTTGAAGGTTGGGCATATGTAGCCGTTACAAAACAAAAACAAGTAGTCCATGAGCCAGGACCCGAATTTTGGCCGATTATTATTTGGCCGATTATTCGGAGGGAGTAATTCTTTTTTCACTTTTTGGTTAGTCTGGTATCTATACTTTATGTTTCAGTATGATAGCAATGCCAGAACGGTAGCTTATGCCTCTAAAAACCCTTGTTTTCAGAGGTACCCTTTACTCACATAGTTTTCTTCTGATTTCTGACGAAATAAAATATGCTTTGGTTCAGCCCCGAACATTACTCTTTTTGCAAGCAAAATTCCTGGTTTATAATTTGGATAAAGGATAGGGCAGCACATTGAGAAGGTTTACATTGGTCTAAACTGTCATTTATAGCATTCTTTTAGTGTACGCAGAGAACCCCGTACTTGGACTCGAATTCTAAGGGAAAATTGGCAAATAATAGTGTTTTTTGGACAAATAAAGCCATTTTTAAATCTGTTTGCACTCTTTTATTTGCCTAATATCTACGGGCAGTCTTTCGCAATGATATCACTGTCAGTATGGTAGCCTATGTCCTAGAAAACACTTGTTTTAAAGGGTACCCTTTACTCGCAAAATTTTCTTCTGTCCTCTGGTGAAACAAAACATGCATTGGTTTAGACCTGAACATTACTACTTTTGCAAAGCTCTTGATTATAATCGTGATAAAGGATTGGACAGTGCAATCAGAAGTTTTGCAGTAGTCTAAAATGAAATTTGTTTAATGCATTTGGTGTACGCAGAGAACTAGTTACTTAGGACTCGAATTCCCAAGGAAAAAGCAAATAATAGTGCACATTGAACAAATTAAGCCAGTTTTGTATCTTTTTGCAATTTCTGAATTGTCTGTTTTCTAAGGACATTGTTTCCTCGCTATATTAATGTCAGAATGGTAGCTAATACCCCACTTATATGTAGGGGTAATGAAACAAAACAAGCTTATGTTCGACCCTTTATATTAAATCTCTAGCAAATTTCTTGATTCTAAATGAACATAATGACTGGAGAAGCATATTGAGGAGTTTTACATTTGTCTTAAATGTCATTTGTTGTGTGATTCTAGTGTACACAGAGAACTATTACTTACACTCGAATTTTCAGAAAAATAAACAACAAAGAATATTGCTTTTTGCACAAGTAAAGCAAGATTTGTTATCCAAATGAATTTTAAATTAGCACAGTTATCAGATTATATTATATGAGCATGATTTTAATTAAATGTAAGCGTTAACGTAAACAATTGTATGATATTATAATTTAGCGTTATTTTTTTTTTACATTTTTTCTCTAGAAAAAGGCTTCTACGCCGAAATATTGAGATAGAGCAATCTTTTAAGATTCGTTATATTCATTCCATTAGGAATACCACTTAGAAATTTAAATTGATATGAAGTGAAAGAAATGATACAAAGAAAGCAATGCTGATGTTTTGCATTCGAAGCAAATTATTGAAATGCAGTATCATGACATTTGGCAGCAATTACAACGTTTGATTTTACTATTACACATGATCAACCCTTCCAAAAAGGCTTAAGGCTACCCATGCATTAATTCATATAATAAAATAATGTAAAGACACATATGTAAAGCATTGGAACGATTGGTATTCTTGAAAAAAGCTTCATGTTGATATAACGAGGAGGGGAAATGTCGTCTGAAATACATGGCAATGAACTATACTGAAAAGCAAAAGAAACTCTAAACCTTAATTTCATTTGAATTTATCAAAACTAATCACATCTCGTGAAATTAATTGTATTATAGATAAACGTTTGTCATTTGGCATTACAAATATGGGGTTAGAAGAGAGTTTTCACATTTTCTTGATGTAAGTATTACCGTGTCATTTATAAGGGGGTCAAGTTGAAAAATCCAGGTAATGTTCTATCCCCTTTATTCGAATAAAGATGATCAGAATTTGTTATAAACTTCATCTAAAGTCAATATTTGTGTGTCCCTAGTTGAAGAATCGACTGAAGGAAAGCATTCTCATATGGATAAGATAAGCCGTCTGATCTTGAATTATTGAAATACGAAACAATCATCCAGTGAAGAATTCTCCAATTTATACACGTTATTCTGTACACACGCATTAAACGGCTTACGAAACTTACAAGAAACTGTTTCCCGTCATAAAAGTGGGGGTTACTTTGTGTCAAACTTGTGACATATTGGTCAAATTTGAGTGACGGCGTCATGTTCGTCTAGCACTAACAACTTCAGGCTGTCAGACGCCTAGCACCGAGGCTAATGTTTCCAATTACATGTAGCAGTTGAACGGTTCTGAATTTAGAATAACAATCTCGCGTGCCTTTCCTGTAGCTGTCTGGACAATGTTATGTTATATCACGTTAGTGTCAAACACGAATTTATTGGTCTTGTTTATGGTGCGTCCCTTTTTTCACACATTTTAAGCTCTGTAAGTGTACCCAGTTTTTGCCGACGTCAAGGGGCTTACCTTTTTTCGGAAATTGGAATATAACTCTGATTTATGATATGCTTAGCAACGAAGACTACACATGCATAAAAATGTCAATATCTTGATTACCATTTTGTGGGTGGTGTATTTTAATGAATTTAATGATATGCAGGTGAACATGGCTGTTTGGCCAGTAAAACGGACATATGCATTTATTACATTGAAAAATAGATGTGCAAATTTATAGTCGTGAAAAATATATACGTTTGCTATGAAATACCCGGTATGAAAAATAGACTTAATCTAAAACTGTATAGTTTCTTTTGTCGTTCAGTATACTTTTGTCATTCTTCAGCACTTGATAGTTATTGCTATCAGGAATGTTAAGTGCTTGCCAGAATTATTTTATCCCACCATTCATTTCTTTGTAAAGTTTCTTACTTTTAGTAGGATAAAACCAAATAACTAGTGGTCTTAGTTTCATTTATGATAGCATAATTATGTTCATTCATACATAGTTCTAAGTGTTCAAATCACACACTCGGCAAATCTGTCTATAATGCCGTTTACCGAAGCTATACAGATATTTATTAGAAAGAGCACACCACTCTGAATAAGTTAAATCGTTTGAAAAAAGAATAGCAGATTTAGACAGGTTGTACCTAGAAAAGACCTTTTCAAGCATTCAAAAAGTTGTTTTTAAAATTATATGTGGTTATATCCACTGTATGAATAAACTTTTATTTGGAAAAATCAGAATAGTTTCCCCACGATAATCAGGGTTGATGTAAGTATATGCACAAGTCCGAACACTCACGTGATATTGTCGACATGTCAACGTTATCAAATGACCCAGAAACATAGAACGCTGTCGAGTTTTTTTTTTTTTTTTTTTTTTTTTTTTTCATTTCATTTTCTTGTTATCGTGCAAAAATTACTTTATTTTGCAACACTTGATAAAAGCTACCAAGTCGAAATGCTTTTTTAAAGAATAAAAAAAAGATTATGTTGAAGTACTACTTCAGTACTACTTTAAATAATGCATCTCAATTTAGAATTTATATGCATGTCTTTAGGTTAACTCACGCGTATTGGAATATGTAGTTGTACATGAAACTAGGGGACAATGGAAGGAATGGAAATCACACAATTAGAGCTAACATAATCACGAAGGCAACTCTACAAATATTTCTTAAGGAGATTTTTCAATAAAACGTGCGTAGATATGATAAATCTACTCGTAGATTTACATGTATGCTTTATCATGCAGAAGGCTCATTGCCTGAGCAGTCCTACCATTAATATAAAACTATTTTGCAATCTCTTTGTTGTGAATATTTTTGTGGTGATGGTAATAATGAATATTAATATGAAACAGAGGGTAGATTGGGGCGATATTTGGTGTTTAAGATTTCAGACTGCAGACAGTTTAAAGGCTGTGTTGATGAAGAGATTTTATCTGTGTTTTTTTTTTTTAAATCCGTGCAAAATTAATATATATAATAGACAAAAAGATAACATATTTTATCTGTTCAAGTCAAACACGCATTATACATACTAAATGGCTTGTCGGTGAAAGTAAATGCATTAAATTCATTAACAGGTACCTAAGAAACCAACGACTATCTTGAAACAAACTGCAATAAATACCATCCACACTATTACTATAGTTCGTATGCTATAGTTATTGTAGGAAGAGCTGAGATGACAATGATTTACTTACAGACAGACAGAGACATGTAGATACGCGGCGATTTGATACAATGTAATACGATCATTGGGTTTAAAAATTGCTCTTCTTTTCACATGTCCAGACTCAGACTCAATATAAAATGTACAATAAATAAAACATCTACAAACATTTTTTAAAAAAAATATACAAGATGTTTGTTTGTTTTTGTTGTGTTTTTGTGGTTTTTGCATCAAATCATAAACAATGTCATATTCAAGACAAATTAGAAATAGACGGTTCGTAGATTTAACAAAGAAATGTATTCTCTGTGAACACTCTAAAAATCTTTTTTTCACTTACAAACATTAATCTTATTCTTGAAAAATGAAAAAATACCCATTTTAAAGTACTCTAATCTTTTAAGAAATAGATGTAATATCTGCGTAAGAATAGGCTCATACTTAGTGTGTCCAGATAATATAAATGTGTAAATCGTAATACAAATCATCAATTAATTATATCAACCACAGGCTATAATTCAAAGCAAATGACACTTGCTTTGAATGCCCATTTATTAAAAGAATGATGTTTTAGACCTAAACTTAGAAATAAATCAACGAGGTTTTTAGTATATATAATGCACAGTTATGAGGTTAAATATAGGTTGGTGTATTGACATAAGATTTTGTCGCCTTGTATTATTACACTAGAATTACCCCCCCCCCCCCCCCCATTAAAATCTATTAATTTTGTTGCGAACGACATAGTTCATATAATTGTATGACATTTATTTCATTACAAATATATAATTTTCTAGTGTAGAACTTCTAATTTATATCAAATCAGTTGTTCATTGTTAAATTAAGTTAAAATAAACGTGCATGTGATTTCAGTTTTGTTAAGTACATGTAATGTAAAATCCCATTTTGACTGAATTCTTAATATTTGTACACAAAACGACTACCTAATGCTTTATACAAAGTTTTGGAATAAATTGGGAACACTGACAATGCATAAGGACCAGCTTAAACAGCTTAAAACACTGAGAATCCGTATTCAAATGTAGGTACGAACATTTCAGGGTACGAATCAGCCATATTTTCTTCGGTCTCTAGGGACTCTTTCCAAGGTTTTTGTGCCATGGATCGGGCTTGAATCAATTACTAGACATCACAAATTATATTTGTGAGTCCTAATATGTAGCATGATGCATTTTGCCTTCTGAAAAGTGAAAAACAGTCAAACAAAAATGCGCGTATTACGTTCGATAAAGGGGCCGGTATATTGTTTTCTGAATTATAGTCTAGCAAGACCATGTAACTGAGTTTTGATAAAATGAGACTGAAACTAAGTTCCCAAAGATTGTTTGGACATAGAACAAATACACGAACAACTTTTTAATTCATCATACACGTCCGAAAGAAATCGCATCAACTTTTTCATTTTTGACAGGGTAGAAATGGGGTGGGTTCAGAAAGTGGTGATTTTCTCGGCACAAGCTACCAATTTCGGACTGCTATCATACCAATTAGTTAACCACACATATCAAACTACTCAGAAAGTGCAAAAAGAATTACTCCCTCCAAGTGGTAATAAAAAGTTGTCTGGCTCATGGACTAAAGGACGACCAGCATGTTATTAATTGACTTGGATTTTAATACTTAATAAAGCTCGACGAGTGGTAACAATGGACATAAATGATCTACCCCTTCAGGTTGGTAATTTCATACGTTATTTCTGGTTTGTAATTATTGTGCCATTTGCATTTTCGACAGCCTAGCTCGTCCCCCTTTAATGCATACTTATGGAAATATTTGACAAAAATTTTCAAAACTACCTCCCTTGCATATGAATATAGAGTAAAACAATATTTGAAATTATTTTCTCCTTGAACCATAATCTTGAAATCCGGCACGGTGAATCAACTTATGTGAAGTGTATTTAGAAGCGTGTGTAATTTGATGCATTATCGTATGGCTAGAAAGTGGTCTTTTAATGATGGGTCATATACCTTAACCTATTTCCCAATGTATGCCAATTTTGACCAGGCCAGGAAGAATGAACAAGCTTTAGGTATAAGCCTTAGCGTATAATTTATAATAATTATAAAAGCTAAAGTTGTGCAATGTCTAATGACATTAGTGATGTATGTTAATGGGTTTGTTAAAGACCGTGATCAGAAACACTGGTGGTGAACTTGGCCAAAGCGTTGGATGTTTTTTTCGCGATCATTGTATTCCGTAGGTGTTATTATGAAATATCGTAACTACTGCTTCGATAAAGCCGTAGTTACGAGATTTTATAACAACACAGAGACGGTTTGTCAATACATATCGGTAAACCCGGTCTATTTTTAGAACAAAATCATTGTTATTAGAAAAACTATCCAATCAGATCTTTAAACTCACATTTAAACGCAAAATATCTGTACCTTGTCGTAGAGAAAAACGTCCCTCGCTTTGGCCGAGTTCACCACCAGTGAGAAAACAGTTATGTGATCTTACTAGAGATAAAGTAGAGTAGCTTTTAGAGTACATGAATATAACATAAGGACGTCCATTTGTCTACATCTGTTTGGGTGGGATACTTTGAAGAATATATTGCATTTATTTTAGTTCGAAGAGATAAAACTTTATTGTCTTGCAAACTAAAGTGATGTTAAGTTTCCGGGCGACTGAATTGTTCGTGACCTTGAATACTTTTTGCAAGAATAATCTTGTCATAAGTCTTTAACCCTTTCCCTTACATTGACTATCTTTTGTTCTCTTCCTTACAGTGACTTAAGAAAACATTGTAGAAAATGAAGAAATTGCTTGTGACAAGCGATTTTGTCATTTCAACAATGTTTTCTTCCAGAAAAGACCAAAACATGTAAATTTTAATTGAATCGTAATTGTCGTCTGCAACATCTTTGAATTTGGACAAGTCCAGAATTTTGCTGATTGTAAACGGTTTAAAACCATTTGAGCCTGGTCCCCTGTAGCACTATGACTTTAAGCACGTACGTCAGGCATTCACTATTACTGTCGGCAATCGGTGAAGGATAGCCCTTTCCCGAAGCCAATTTTAGGGTGGTTCGATTTGAATGAAGTTGCAGATGACACAATAATTCATTACCAATTCGTAGATGGCATTAATTTTAGCATATTGCACACAAAAACATGATTCTAAAGAACAAATGACACCTTGTCATACCCCACCCACCAATGATATAATGGAAGAAAAAATCCCAAACAGCGGAGTAAATTATAAAATGTGGGGATGAAAAATAAAGGAAATGCAATAATATTACATATCTAACCTACATGTCACCCTTTTTAACTTTTCTGTGTGGCTTATCAGCACTTAAACTACTTTCTTCTTCTTCCGGTTACAGTGCTGGGCCCTTATAAGAGCATTTTTGCACAGTTATTATAATACAAACATGTTTTCTTTACTACACTGCTCAAGATTATAAAAATAACACAAAAGCAGTTTAACTGTACATTAATTGTGCCTTTCAATGCAAAATTGCTAGTATTTCTACTGTAATGATGAACTAGCCACTGCTTTGTTGACATATTTACTTTTAAGTCTCATATTTGAGAAGAACATGCATCATTTTCGCATGTTTGTATCAACAATATTGATGCAAAGATGTTGTACAATGACTCCTCTTGCTATTTTGATTTAAAATTTGGGACTGATATCAAAACTAAGTAGGCAACATTGGGCTTTTGCTAGACGGGTACCATTGAAATCCGGGAGCATCTTGTTGTTCACAATTCTTATCATTTGACAACGTTACCGGTTTCAAAATTTCACTAAATTTTGCATACGACATGGAGACATATATGGCTAACCTTTTTATCAATTTCATAGGTTGACAAAGACGGGAACATACAAGTAAAATTGATTGAAATGAAGGTTACGAAAATTTCTGGGCTGTTTTTCTGACAATTCCTGACTAAATAAATTTCTGAGATTTTTTGTGCATGTTGGTATCAACAATGTTGGTACCAAAATGTTCTACAATGACTTCTTGCTATTCTGATTTAAAATGTGGGACTGATATCAAAACTTGGTAAGCAAAATTGGGTTTTTGCTAGACGAGTACCATTGAAATCCGGGAGCATCTTAAGGTGCCGTTGCTCACAATTTTCATTATTTGACAATGTTACCGGTTTCAGATTTTCACCAAATTTCAATTAGGTTTAAATAAAATTCTTGGTTGTTTTTCTGACAATTTCTGACTAAATAAATTTCTGAAAAATTATATGTGCATATTGCTATCAAAAATATTGGTCTCAAAATATTGTACAAGAACTCTTCTTGCTAAGCCGATTTAAAATTTGGGACTGATATCAAAACTAGGTAGGCAACATCGGGCTTTTGCTAGACGGGAACCATTGAAATCCGGGAGCATCTTTAGGTTCCGTTGTTCAGAATTCTCATTATTTGACAACGTTACCAGAATCAAATTTTGCATACAAACAGGCGACATATATGGCCAATTTTCTTAGCGATTTCATAGGTTGACTGAGACGGGAACATACAAAACAGTTTGATAGATTTTTAGGTTTTGAACATTTCTCAGCTATTTTTCTGACAATTCCTGACTGAGAATTATTTGTCCGTGTTGGTATCAACAATGTTGGTTCCAAAATGTTCTACAATGACTCTTCTTGCTATTCCGATTTAAAATTTTGGACTGATATCAAAACTAAGTAGGCAACGTTGGGCTTTTGCTAGACGGGTACCATTGAAATCCGGGAGCATCTTAAGGTTCCGTTGTTCACAATTCTATTTATTTGACAATGTTATCGTTTTCAGATTTTCACCAAATTTTGGGCCAACTTTCTTATCAATTTCATAGGTTGACAAAGAGAGGAACACACAGTAATATTTTTTTTTTATAGAATTTTAGGTTTTGAAAATTTCTCGGCTATGTTTCTGACAATTTCTGGCTAAATTAATTTCTAAGAATTGTTTGCCATGTTGGTACAAACAGTATTGGTATAAAAAGTTTCTGCAATGACTCCTCTTGCTATTTTAATACCAAAAATAGATAACCAACATTGAGTTTTTATAAGACGGGTATCAATGTAAACCGGGAACACTTTCATGTGCCACGTATAGGCATATATGCACTCTTTGAGTGAAAGGAATATATTTTTGTAGTTCATAGGTCAGAGGCATTGTATGTGTCAAGTTACAATAAAGTCTGTGCATGGGCGCAAATGAGACCCCCCCCCCTTTCTGTTCTGAAAAATCTCTGTGATGGTATGGGATGGAATTATCCATGATGGAAAATTGGACCTGTCGTTATTCCAGTCCAGACAAACTTAACGCTCAGCAATACAGAGACCTTGTGCTCAGAAACGTCGTGGTAACGTAAACTGTACTACAACTTTTTTTTTGTTTTTGTTTTTTGTTTTGTTTTGTTTTGTTGTTTTGTTGTTGTTGTTGTTGTTTTTGACAAAAACCTCGTAACTGCAGCTGTAAACAAGCTGCAGTTACTATGTTGTTGTAGAAAAGCGACGATAATTTGTATGACGGCACGAATTATAGCATACCTGTCGTTTGGTAAAGGGTTGATATGGCGAAGAAAAGTGACGTACATCGATGTACGTGTTGGTTTTCAAATCAGATCAAATTTCGAAATAACGCCCGTCAATTATCAAGGTCATATCGCTGCTTTTCTTCAAAAACCTCGTATCTGCAGCTTAAAGCAAGCTGCAGATATGAGGTTTATGCAGAAAAGCGACGATATTTTGGCTTTGCGTTCAAAGTAATCAGACCGTAACCACTGGTGGTGAACTCGGCCAAGGCGATGGACGTTTTTCGCTACAACAAGGTACAGATATTTTGCGTTTAAATGTGAGTTATATGATCTTATTGGATAGTTTTTCTAATAACAATGAATTATCTCTAAAAATAGACCGGGTTTGCCGATATGTATTGACAAACCGTCGATGTTGTTATAAATCTCGTAACTACGGCTTCGATAAAGCCGTAGTTACGATATTTTATAACAATACCGACGGAATACTATGATCGCGAAAAAACGTCCCACGCTTTGGCCGAGTTCACCACCAGTGGTAACAATGCTACTAAAACAATGTCGATGCACGATTTACGCCACGTCGGAATATTTCGGGCGACATCGTAAATAAATTGTCGATTGTTTTCCAAGTCGTAAGGTGTCCGTACAGATCGGGTACGTTACGAATGTTTACGATGTCACACGATTAATTCTGGCGTTTCGTGGATATCAATAGGGTGGACTACCTTAACAATAGGCAAGGTCGTACACCTACGCGGAAATAGATTTGAAATCGCTCTATTTATCTATACTGACGTCAAATAAAAACGCCTCAGCCCTAATAAATGTCCGATTATTCAGTAAATCTGATTTGAAATTACAAATAATGATTTCCATCTGTAAATTTGATTATCTGTTGTTGAAAAATGATGATAAAGAAATTATCAAATTGTTACAGTTTACAAAAAACGGCACATTTAAACAGAGCGGTATCAGAATTTCCATTTGAAAAGCAGTAGCCCGTGGTTCAAACTTTACTTGCGACGACAAAAGATACCGTAAAAAGTCATATTTGGTGACCACAGTTAGTGAATACTAAACCAGACGTCGATTTCAACGTCTCAAACCTGAAACGCATATGACGTTAACGTAAGACAGCTTCTTGTATAACAGGCGTTACATGAGGCCTATCTGACTTTTGCCGATTGGCAAATGTTTCTGTAACTCTTACTCGTCGACCAAGATGCCTAATCGTGCTGTGCAAGACGTCAAAACGTCAGGCGGCTTGTTCTTGATTTTCTCGTATTCGAAAATGGTTAATCTACGAGCTCTATTTTCCAAGCAGTGTGTCTATTTCAAACGTTACTTGCAACAACATTAGTTGCCAGAAAAACACTTATTTGGCCACCACATTTACCGACTACTCGTCAGAACGTCGATCAAAACGTCACAAACCTGAAACGTACATGACGTTAACGTGGATAATTATCTTGGTTTACAGGTTACGTGAGGTCTAGTTGAGCTTGGCCGATCAATAAACGTTCGCAGAATTTTAACGCGTCGATCAAGACACCGAATCGAGAAATACACTTTGTTTTAAAACTGTCTCGCGACTTGTCTGTGCATTCGCCGCATTCAAAAATGGCTATATTACGGGCTCCTTTTTTAGAATTTAGTCTTGGAATTCTTCAATTCAGATGTTTCATAAGAAAATCGTTAATTTCGTGGTTGCCTATCCACTAACACATGTTACTGTGTAAAATGTAACAAATTTCATTACGTGATGTCCATACACGAAGTGCACATAGAAAACGTGACCAGTCACCGGTAATGGACATGTTTATGGATAGAAACGCATATTTTTTTCATTTGCCGTAATTGTCGGTCAAAATGATGATATACAGTACACATTTCAACAACATTGTAATATGCATAAGGAAAACACCGACAGATTTCATTGGAGCGTTTTTATTTGACGTCAGTATATTTAACCCAGTACCACACAGTGATTCCTTTTGACTCCCCACAATAGTTCGGCTTTGGAAAACATCATGGAAAATGAATAAATTGCTTGTGAAAAGCACTTGCTTCATTTCCCACAGTATTTTCTACACAAAAACATCCCAAAGTTTTAGATTTCAATCACCTACAAATTGTCGTCTGCAACATCTTTGAATTTGGATCACCCTAAAGTTTGATAATGGGTCAACCCTTACTCAGATTGCGAATATTTAGACCAGTTAGGGTTTGCAGAAGGCAACATTTACACTGGTGGCGAACTCGGCCAAAGCGTTGGACGTTTTTTCGCGACCATTGTATTCCGTCTGTGTTGTTAAAAATATTGTAACTACGGCTTCGATAAAACCGTAGTTACGAGATTTTATAACAACACCGAGGGTTTGTCAATACATATCGGTGAACCCGGTCTATTCTTAGAACAAATTCATTGTTATTAGAAAAGCTATCCAATCAGATCTTTAAACTCACATTTAAACGCAAAATACCTGTACCTTGTTGCAGCGAAAAACGTCCATCGCTTTGGCCTAGTTCACCACCAGTGATTTATTGTTGATATCAAAAGTAGTAAAATTTAATGTATTTGCTACAGTATAGAAAATAATCAGGTTAAAGAAGAAAAAGGGTTTTTTGCAATAATTTCTCCTATTCTTTAAATTCTCCCCAGGTTTATTATATTAGGGATCTCACAACCATGTCTTGTTTGGAAAAGGGTTAACAGTTTCAAAAACAGGACCTGGTTTTAACGTACCTACCTAAAAATGCATGGGCAAAAACATCGAGATAAAAAGGACATGCCAATAACCAACATTTCCTCCTTTTACCTCAATATTTTTGTGCAATATTTTATCCAATCCTATATTTATTCACACTTATTGCGTCGTCTGCAATATCTTTCAATTTGAATCATTCCAAAAGTTTGTAACTTGGGAAAATGTTAAGCAAAAACGCAAAATATTTGCTTACAACAAGAAAGTAATGACGTTGCTTTTTCCACATTGTTTGATAATGAAAAATGACGCACCTATCGATAAATCATATTTCGTCGCATTTTCTAAAAAAAACTCGTAACTACATATTGTATAAAGCTTTAGTTATGAGATTTTGAAAGAAAATGCTCAATTTGAAATTTCGAAATGTATGCTTTCGATACACATTTAAACATTTCGAAAAGAATGAAATAAAGTGAAAAAAAAACTTATTCCTATTTTTCATTTTTCCACATTATTTGAAATAACCGTACACATATTATTGAAATTGCAATACTTTTCAAACAAAAGCCTCGCAACTGCAGCTAAAACATGAAATGTGACGTTATTTTCTAGGGTAAAAACAATTTTAAAGTGACATTTCAGAATTTTTTGTCATAAATTTTACTTTTATTTTTATCTGGAAGGGCATATTTCCTTATGAAAATTCTGAAAATTTCAAGCCAAAATATTGCGCCGTTTACGAGAAATTTATATTTTTGTGTTAAAATTGAACAAATTGTTGTGGACAACAGTTCGGATTTATATGCAATTTATCGATTATGTCTCAACTTTAAATGCGTGTTTCTCGCTTATTGGCAACAACTTCAAAAAACTAATAGTATTTATACTCATTAGAATAACCAATCTTGGCATCAAGACATACTTTAAAAAATTGAAATTGGAATGAAATGTCCGTTTAAAGGGCGAGAAAGAAAATGCTGGTTATAAGATTTTTTTTTTCTATTTGCAAATATTTCCAAGCGCATTCATCTCGGATAGTTTCGAAAATGTTACTATTGCAACTGTTACATTATGAGTAGGCATATTATCCGATTTCATTGAAATGGAACAATTTAAGGTAGTTTATCCCCTTATGAGTTTCGCGCGATGTTGGAATTATTGGGGCGACGTCGAAAACATTCGGCGGTGGAACTTTCCACCGCCGAATGTTTTCGGCAGTGGAACTTTCCACCGCCGAATGTTTATGACCGGGCCCGAATAAGTTCGAATATTTAACGACGACGCTCGAAAAGAAATCCCGATATTTTATGAATCTCAAAATGACCACATTCACAATGGATAATCACGTGACACAACAATTTTAGAAAATCTTCAATAATTTTGTTAATACGGGACCGGTTTGAATTCGGTTTGAAGCAGAGAAGGTGGACAGATGACACGCATTAGATGAATTTGTTGTATTTTTGAAAACCAAGTGATAAAAAAGTTATTGAAGATAAACCAAAATTTTCGTTTATCTTCAATAACTTTTTCATCAGTTGATTTTTCAAGAATCCACCACGTACAGCTCATTCCTGACATTTTCCCACCTTCTCTGCTTCAAACCAAATTCAAAATTGTCAGGTATTGACAAAAATATTGACGATTTTCTGAAATTTTGAGTCACGTGATTAACCATCGTGACATTTTGGGTATTCTACCTTAACTTTTAAATCGTCACCAGAACTTGCACGGTTGCGCGTACATATCAAAATTATAGATTCTAGTTCAATCAGAAGTTATCCCCCGTCAATTTTCATTGCTACGGATGACGACCGGAATTTGACGAGGGTACCTCGTTAAGATAGTCCGCCCCTAATGAGAATCACATGGCTTCGGAATTCCTCGTGCGACGTCGTGAACATACGTTATGTATCCGATCACATTCGGACGACATCGAAAACGTTCGGCGATGGAAATTCCACCGCCGAATGTTTTCGACGTCGCCCGAATAATGTTGACGTCTTGCGAATCTCATTAAGGGTGGACTACCTTATTATCAGTTGTCACGGATGACGCCCGAAGATGCACGAAGTGTTTGGTATCTAATGATGGGTTGTATTCCTTAAGTCTCGTTAGGGTTTTTGACAAAAATATGCGTGTTTTGCATAAAGGTCAATGCTAGGTCAAATAGAGTAACTAATACATAGATAAAAAGTTCGCCTGGTTGATATTCAGTTTGCTACTATCGCCCTATATTTCGAAATAATTTTTACCAGAAAAATTACAGAATTTCGTAAGTATTTATCGATATAAATAAACATGCGTAATGTAAATTAATGTATATAAATGAAAAATTCTGAAGAAATTACGATTTCTTTAATTAATTGTCAACATTATAACAGACGAAAAAATGGCCAGATTACCTGTTTTCAAAGTAGGTGAATAAAAGTTATCATTAAATTTTGAACCTCATGAAAAATATTGACTATTAGATATGCGACTATATGTCAACATTTCATTCAGATTTTACTGCGACGGGTGGTGCTCATAACAAGGTGTTCTAACATTCAAAAGCATGATTCGATCCTTACCAAAGATCACCGAATGCAAGTAGGGCCTACTTTGTTTGGATTTTTTGTCCCCCCCCCCCTCCATGTTTGGTAATAATTTTGGTTATATTTAATTAAATACAAAAATATTGATTTATTTATAACCCTTTACAAGAGAACAAAATTTAAGACGTTCTCAAGTTATTCATTTTCGGCAACGTTTTTCCAGGCTTTTTCTTGCGGGGCGTCAAAAAGCGTCTCTTCGTGGGAATGGGTTACACAAAATAGAAAAAAAATGGAAAACCATGAGAAATTACGCAAGATACTATATCAGCCAAATTATTTGCTGATACATAATGAAACAGTATTCCTGGTATTTCATGCTCCAACTGAGCGGGAAAATGCGAATGTAGTTTATTCCATTACCACACAGTGACTCTTTTTTACTCCTTACAAGTTTATGGCTTTGGAAAACATTGCGGAAAATGAAGAAATTGCTTGTAACAAGCAATTTCTTCATTTCCCACAATGTTTTCTACCCGAAATGACCAGTCTTTTTTAAATTCCCATCACTTGAAATTGTCGTCTGCAACAGCTTTGAATTTGGAGCAGCCTAAAATGTTGCCGTTTGGTAATGGGTTAAGTGCATGTACTTATGTTAGCCCATTCCCATATAATGAAACTATTAGACGCACCACAAGATAATGATTTTCGAAAACATCGCGTAAAATGAAGACATTGCTTTGATTTAAGCCGTAGTTACGAGGTTTCATCACAACGCCAAGGGTTTTTTTAAATGCATGACGGTAAACCCAGTCTATTTTTAACACAAAATGCACTGCCATTGGACAGGTACAAGAAAGTGTGGTTGGGTTTCAAAGCTCTGACAATGTTCTATTCTATCTTAACTTTCATCATGTGGTGCAATGCATCGATGATATGGGCCCGGCCCACTAGCTTTAATACCCCGTAGTGAGAAATACAATCGAAAGTATGCTTGCTTTTTTCAAAAAATAGTTTTGATATGTTTTGCTCTATATATATCAAATCTGACAAAGTTATTATGTGTCGCTAAGGTCGGTGCACTGAACCCTGTTTTCTGTCGTTTTTCGAGTACATCATTTAAACGCAGAATTTAATCCTTTCCAAACCTAAACCTGGTTTTGACGCCCCTAATAGGGAAAACATAGGGACAAAAGATAGAAATGTTGATCGTCAGCGTTTTCTCCTTTTGCCTCAATATTTTCAATGCTACATTTTAAACAAGTTCTATCTTTTTCGTACACCGATTTTGTCACCTGCAGCAGCTTTCAATTTCAACCATATTAAAATTACTGTCGACACTCGTTATGTCGACATCGGATAAGTCGAATATTCGCTTAAGTCGAAGTAAAAGTCTAACCCCGTCCTCACCAATGGACATAAAAAAGTTTAAACAAAAAAAATCGTTATAAATATGACCATTGAAATTTAGTAGGAAAAGGATAGAAATTGCTCGTCTCGAGCAATTTCTTTCCTTTGCCTACTATATTTCAATAATGAACTCTCTTGATGAGCAACAAAAATGATCAAATGTCATTCAAGTCAAAACTGAACATAAACCGGATGAGTCGAACTCCGAATATGTCGAGGTATTTTGACGGTCCCTCTGATTTCGACACAACGAGTGTCGACTGTATGTCTTTTCGGGAACAGGATAAACGATTTGGGGTTTTCCGTTGGTCATAGAAGATAACGCCTAAAGCGTCTGTCTCAGATGCTAGTGTAAGGTAACACTGATTTTAATCAGATTGAGATTTATCCAACCATTAGTGGGTAACAGGTTTCAGAAATGGTAGGCCTATTTGCCGAGGCCGGGATCGAACTCGGAACGTCGTGGGTGAAATTCAGATTCTGACTTCGTTATGTCTGTGGCATTGAACATGAAAGTACATCATGTACCAATTAGGCGAATAAGGTTGGGCTTTTAACACTTTCCCAAACGACAAAATTTCGATGTGCTCCAATTTAAAGCTGTTGCAGACAACAAAATTAAGATTGAAAACCGTTGGATTTGTATAAAATATAGCATAGAAAATATTGAGGCAAAAGGAGAAACTGCTGTTATCAGCAGTTTCTTCTTTTGCATCAATGTTTTCGCAAGCCTATTCTATTAGGGACGTCAAAACCAGGTCTTGTTTTGGGAAAGGGTTGAATTATAAATGTTCATCACGTTGTGAAATAAATCGACAAAATGGGGTAAGCCCGCACCCCTTTATGTCCCCTTGTGGTGAAATACAACAGGAAATTGACCCTTAAAATGACAGTGTCGATTTCTTATCGCTGGAATTTTGATTAAAAAGCCACAAGACGATCGCATCTTTACCCCTTTTCCGACCAAAGTCTGGTGCGTGGTGTACCGAAAACTGACACTTTAATTGCAGTTAGTGCTGAAGCATTTGAAACTGATATTTGAAACTCAAAAATCATATATCGTTTCCTGGTAAAAGGTTTTTTTTTCTAAATGGGTTAATCGCAAAACTTGTCGACATTTTTTTTTTGAGCATGTACAACATTGAACGTGCACATAAATCACGGCGGGGAATCACATAAGAAAATATTTTCGATTATTTTTTATAATAAATCAGTATATGACCGCTCTGGAAAAGGATTGGAGCGAAGAAGGTGGGATAGTGCCACGGATTTGCAGAAGGAGAAAGGTCTTTTAAACCGCACCTGATATTGATATAAAGGTTATTGATGACCAACCAAAATTTCGGTTGGTCGTCAATAATTTTTTTACTTCAAGATCGACCAACTTCACTCTCTTCCCTGCTTCAAACGAGCAGTTTGATCTTTTTGAAACAAGTCTTGTCACGGTGTATAATCACGTGAATTAGAATTTCCGATAATCTTCAATAACTTTGTCAATACTTGACCAATTTGAATTCGGTTTGAAGCAGAGAAGATGGAAAAATGTCAGGAATAATATAGTCGTAAATTTTTTGTAAAAAAAATCAACTGATAAAAAAGTTATTAAAGTAACATTTCACATTTATTTCATTTTTTAAAAGTATGTCTTGATGCAAAGATTGTTTATTCTAATGCGTAGAAATGCTATCTGTTTATTGAAGTTGTTATTTATAAGCGAAAAATACGCCTTTAAAGTTGACACAGAAATGACCAATTCTATATAAATCTGAACTGTTGTCCACAACAATTTGTTTAATTTTAGCACAAAAATATATATTTCTCGTAAACGGTTTAATATTTCGACTTGAAATTTTCAGAATTTTCATAAGAAAAGATGCTCTTTCCGATAGAATAAAAGTAAAATTTATGTAAAAATAATCGTGAAATGTCACTTTAAAGATAAACCAAAATTTTGATTTATCTTCAATAACTTTTTTATCAGTTGTTTTTTTCAAAAATCAACCACGTCCATCTAATGCGTGACGTCTGTCCACGTTCTCTGCTTCAAACCGAATTCACATCGGTCCCGTATTAACAAAGTTATTGAAGATATTCAGTAATCATTGCATCGCGTGATTATCCACCGTGCTTGTTTCGAGTTTCGACAGCAACTACTTCCAATTCGGAAATTTCTAACATTAGTCTAGACCGTGTTAATTTAAAAGTTATTTCAAGTCTTATTTAGAGTTATGTAACCAAAAAATTAATGCGGTTAGTCGAGACATACTTTTAGGCCAGTCACTTTAGCCGAAAAATAGGCCCAACCCACCACTAATTCTAACAGAAACAAAACCAATATTTTTATAATCTATAACCATTTATCCATTCTAGAAAAAAAGTCCTCAAATGTTACTCGAGGGGAAATATGAAAAAAATCGATCTTACTAGGGGACCCCTTAAAAGCAAGCCAAAAGTATGTTTTGGGGTGTAGGCATCGAAAACAGTCTTTTGAAACCAAGTATGCTATTGTGAATGGAATATTTTATGGATAATTTAATAAAAAAGGTTTATAAAGTAAAAAAAACATCGATTTTGCTATTTTTCTTTATTTGAATTTACATGGAAAGTGAATTTGCGAGTGGAATTTCCCCATCCACTCATGTATTAAGGTTAACTTATCCAAATACTTTTAAACCCTTCGCTGTACCTAAATATTAGACTTCCAGTTTGAAAGCTGATGTAGACGACAAAACTTCCTTGAAAAAAAAAAGGATTTGTATACATTATAGAAAAATAACAAGATAAAAACGTATTGATGCAAAAGGAGAAAAATCTGATTATCAGCACTTTCTTCATTTTTTAAGAGTCGGTTCTCTTTAGAGACGTCAAATCAACGACTGCTATTCATTGCTGATTGAATTTTGTTTTCTTGTTATACAATCAACCAATCATGACATTGTCTTAGATTAGGTCACCGGCCCATAAAACAAATCACTATACAATGAATTTAAGTCATTAAAGAAATGAAGTTATGCTTATGTTTTCTATTTAGTACAATTCAAGATTGTGTGTGAAAAAATAGTAGATTTTTATGAATGTTTAACGATCTACATTACCCAAATACTAGAACTGCTTTGTTATAAGGGTATTTCATAAGGCGTGTTAAGCTTTCAAATGAAATAAGAACATGTAGGCCTGTGATATTTCATTTATACAGAATTTAAAAATCCATTTGTAGATATGATAATGCAATTTTGTGCAACATACTTAATAATATGCTGGAACACGTCATTACTACGTCATTGTTGACGTCTTCTAATCGTTTATTATTTTCAAAATTGGCTTTATCAAGGGTTAATGTCAGAAAATTATGTAATTACTCAAATGAAGAATGTACATAAACGTAAATAGCTAATCAGTAAGAAGCAGGTGTACAGCTTCAACAAGAAGTTTGAAGACATGGGATCACCAAACAGTCATGCATGTCTCTAATTGTGAATATTATTTAGAAACCGGATGCCCATCTTCGCGGATTTAGTCCGATTTCTTTGCAATCGCGATACGCCGCTTAGTTGCCCAGTTTGTTGTTATGTTGTAGCAACAATTCATTAGTCGCATTCTAAATGCATTTGACGTTATTTCGTCCATTATTGATGACGTCATTAATGCACCTTCTTTTCGCGATCTACGCCAAACAAACAGGGAAAAATTAGCTAATTGTTTAGTTGTCGCAAGTTCGTATAATAGTTCGTCGACTAAAAGTTGATAAATGCTCTCTATTGAAGTGAAATTCGCTTATCTCCGCGTTATGAAATTGCAAATGCAATATTTTCCCCGCCCTTTTTTACAGACACCATAGAGATTCATTGTCTCTAGTTTCCTTAAATTCAAGGGCAGATTATTCAGAAACAAAAACAGTTATCTAAGTTCCGTGAGCGGTGTGTACAACTTGACACCATGGAGATTCATTGTGGCTAGTTTGATTGAATTCGGGTCGAAACTGTAGGAGTTGCGCACACGAGAAAATGGGCATTTTTGAGAAAATGAGCATTTTTTCTTAAATTCAAGGGAAGATAATTCAGAAACGAAAACAGTTATTTAAATTCCATGAGCATTGTGTACAACTAGACACCATAGAAATTCATTGTGGCTAGTTTGATGAAATTCTCATCAAAACTGTAGGAGGAGTTGCGCACACAATAAAATGGGCATTTTTATAGGCATTTTTTATTCAAAGGCAGATAATTCAAGAACGAACATAGTTATCTGAATTCCGTTAGCGGTGTGCACAACTAGATACCATAGAGATTCATTATGGCAAGTTTGATCAAATTCTGATCAAAACTGTAGGAGAAGTTGCGCACACAAGAAATTGATAACGGACGGACGGAGGGTTAGACGGACAGAAAGACGACCGGTCCATAACATAATACGACCCTTCGGGCGTATAATAACAAAAAGCATGTGTGGACTTCAATCCAAGTGGTTGGGGGCGAGTAAAGGATGATTTTCTCGCAAATTGTGTAATTCCGATTTTAATGATCTCTATCTGACGGATGTAATAATATTATAGTCACATTGAGCTTCCGTACTTTTAAAAATCGATCACAGATAATTCTATTTAAAGCTAAATTATTTTTACTTATTCGTTATATTTATCCTTTTATATTTTTATATAACGAATACATTTTTCAGTTTTAATATAAAATTCAATCAAATTAGAAATAATATGTGACAAGTACAGCGTAAGAGAAGCACGTGATACTCGAGAAAATGTATGGTGGTTAGGATGGACCAGTGTATTACGATCATATCAAGGCATCTTTTAGCGTGATTTAACACCATTTCCCCCCGGATTTGCTCTGAGGACTTTTGATATGTTGATCATGATATAAAATACTTTCGTTCAGTTGCAAAATTATTTCTGTTAGAATTAGTGGTACCCTAAATCCTAAAGTGACTGGCCTATTTGTCCTCGGTTGTGGTTTAGTACCGGTCATTTCGACCCTTTATTAGACGAACTTATTTATTCCCTTTCCAAACCATGTCTGATTTTGGCATCCAATCCCTTACATAAATGTTTTTTAAACCATTCAAGCAAGAAATGTAAGTGATGCCCTTTCGAAAGCAGTGACGCCTTTTGACTACCCACCTGATCATTGGTTAAGAAACCATTGCAAGAAAATAAAGAAATCTTGAGAATCAGCAGTTTCTCCTTTTTCTTTGATGGTTCTATGTAATTTTACGGATATTCTCAATATGAATTATCAATATTTTTGTCATCTTAATTAATATATAAGTATATCTCACGATACATGACCTGGCAGAACATCTCTAGCTATTAGCAAGTGAACGATAAGGTAAGGCTAATTAACAGTCGACACTCGTTGTGTCGAAGTCAGAGGGGCCGTCAAAAATACCTCGACATATCCGGAGTTCGACTAATCCGATTTTTATTCTTTTCGATGAAAACAATATCGAACCATTTTTGATGGGCATCATATGTGTCCATGATTGAAATATAGTAGGAAAAGGAAAGAAATTGCTCGAAACGAGCAATTTCTATCCCTTTCCTACTAAATTCAATGGCTGTATTTGTTTCGGAATTCATTTTGATTTCCATAATATACTCAAAGGCAAAAGTAACTTTACACCTGACTTTCATTTGATTTGTCAAACCCTAATTTAAGTTTGTGAATTTACTTGCGTTATACGTATACATGTGCCATTTTGCAAGAACAATGTGGGATAGAAGAGAGTGTTCCGCCTTTCTTGACGCTGGTGTTACCACGGCATTAATAAAGGGGTCAAATTGAAAATTCCAGGTAAAGTTTTATTACATCTTTTGGAATAAAAAGGATCGCATTTTGTGCTAAATTTTATCTAATGTCAGTATTTCTTTGTCCCTATGTGTAATATTGACTGCAAAAAAGTACTCGTTTATGGATAAGATCAGCTGTCTGATCTTTAGCTATTCAATTCTTTAACACTCGTCCGTAGTACACACTCTATTTCATACACGTTCTTGTGTCCACACGTCATCTTTCGCCTATGACACTTACATTTAACCTTTTCTCGTCAGAAAAGAGGGGCTAACTCCAATCTACGTGTACTAAAAATGTTACATAAGGTCAAATATGGGCGTTTTTGGCGTTGACGTCATGTTACTGTATAACTCAAGGGGTCTGGCTACCGCACGTCTAGCACTAAAAGCGATGTTTCAAATTCGACAACGAACAATTATACGGCTCAACTAACGATTTCACGCATCTTTACTGCAGCTACCTGTAAAAACGTAACGTCACGTCACGTTAATGCTAAACACGAATTTATTGGTCTTGGTTATGGATACTCTCATTTTTCGACCCCCTAAGTGTTGAAATGCAATCAAGAAATTAAGGATTGATTGACGGGTGCAGTTAATAAGCATAGAAACATAAAAATTCATCCTGGCTATCTCATCATGCTTTATGTCCTGTTTTTGTCGGCGTCGGGTTGTTTTCCTTTTCCTGGTAACTGGAATACAACGCTGGCCTTTTATGTGGTGACCAACAAAGATCAAACATGCAAAAAATAATGTCACTATTAACAACACCATTGTGTGGGTGGGGTAATTTGGTGATTTTAACGATGTGCACGTGCAGATGGCTCTAGTTTCAATGAAACGGATGTGTTTATTTAGAGTGTCAAAACATAACTGTGAAAACATGTGGTCGTGAAAATATCATAACTATGCTTTGAAATTAAGAAAATAGAATTATTCTAAAACTGTAAAGTTACTTTTGCCTTTGAGTATATTATGTTGAGGATGGGACATACCTTTCACTTTAACTTAAGCGGAATTTCGACTTATCCGATGTCGAGATAACAAGTGCCGACTGTAGATAGTCCACGGTCTCCCAACAAAAACTGGATAATCGTAGATTAGCGGCAAGGATGTTTTTGTAGTGCTGGTGAGAGAAACGATAGGAATCAATAGTTAGGTGCTCCAGCCGCCCCGATATATGACTGAGCTAATATGAAAGGAGTTGTTGAGGTATCCATTTCCCAAACAAGGCCTGGTTTAGACGTCCGTATTAGAACTGGCTAGGAAAAATATTGAGACAAAAGAAGAAAATGCTGATAATCAGCATTTTCTCCTTTTTGCATCAATGTTTTCTGCATTATATTGTGCACAAATCAAATGTTATTCAATATCCTTTATGGTCTTCTGCGCAGCATTCAAACTGGATCATCCTAAAAGTTTGCTGTTTGGTTGGGAAAGAGTTATATTTGAAAAACCAAACGTTTTTGTTTGGCGGGTAACACTGGTGGTGAACTAAAACAATTTTCGCTACAACAAGGTATAGATATTTTGCGTTAAAATGTGAGTGTATAGATTTTTTTCTAATGACAATGAAAAAACAGACCGGGTTTACCGTTTCGTATTGACAAACTGTCGGTGCTGTAATAAAATCTCGTAACTACGGCTCCGATAAAGCCGTAGTTACGAGATATCATAACAACACCGACGGAATACATTGATCGCGAAAAAACGTCCCACGCTTTGGCCGAGTTCACCACCAGTGGTAAAGTTCAGAAGTCTCGTGACTCTTCAGACACGTGGACAGTATTTTGAGGAGATTTTCGATATTTTAATTTCGATAGTCAAAGTCATTTGCCCGTAAAGATAATTTGGGTAGTTCCAAAAAAAATGCAGCAAAAGCGTGACATTGGGGGTTGAAATTCAAACCCATTTCGTCAAAGTTTTCTCTACTTTATTTGATCAAGGAAATGTTGAATTTTGAGAAACTAGTAATGGTTTTAGGGTAGAAAATGAGCAAGATACTAAAATTTTTAGATTTTAAGCAATTTTGAAATCAAATTTTCACTGATATTAGATTTTTTTAACTTTATCTAAAGTCAAATATCAAGAAGAGTATGAAAATTTTCCACTGCTATTAATGAGGGATATGTGAATACATGTTTTCAAACAAATCTTTCAAAGATAACATGCTTATTTATGTTTTTCAAGTTTTTTTCCTGAATATTTGGCCCAATTTTTTACATGTGTACTTACAAAAGTTTTTCTGTACGAAAAAATGTACATCTTACAGCAAAAACAAGTAAGTTTTATTAGACTTATGACTTTTCTCAGATCATATGCTAAATTACAGAGGAATTGGACCAGGGTGACTGAAGTTACTATGTGGCCAAAGTTTTCACAGAATGTGTTTCACTTGTGACAATTTCAGTGAAGTCAATCTAGAATTCCTTTATATAATATTATCAAGACAAAACTGAAACAAAATGTTTGTGACTTTAAGATCTTAAAAAGAGTTTGACTTTTGACCAGTTTTATTTGCATATCCTGAGTTATTTGCCCATGAGTTTGACAAAATTGCTGTTTTTGACTGTTTTCACTGTAGCACCATTAAATATTGAGAAATCATGACTAAACTTGGAATATTTGGTCATATTGAGATTTCTGATCAGCTTAACTTTGAGTCTGACTGAACTTTCACTTTCAGCATGATAAATGTAGCACTTCCTGAGTTATGGGCCCTTGAGTTGACATTACGGCAGAATGGACATTTTTTCACTGCTGCAATAACAAATATCGGCAATTCAATTTCTCTTTGCTGTAATTTAGCAATCATAGATATTGATCATTCAAGATGTGCTTGACTATGAGTCTGAGATCTGGTGGACTTTGATAATTCTGGCTTGATCAGAGCTGAAAAGCATGAAATTTGAACCATTGGCGTACACAAAACTTATGTTTTTGACTTTATTTCACCAAGACTCTAGCACGAAGGAGTATTAACCAAGTCAAAAATTGGACCTAATATTAAATTACAAAAAGTTCCAAAAAGATTTAAACTTTCAGCCTTATAAGAAACACATATCCTAACTTAATGGCACATATTTTTGACAAAATATTTTTATAATTTTGTTTTTGCTCTAGCACCCACAAAATAGGCCAATTAAGAAAATAATTCTATGTAACGTGTTGACATTAAAACCTTGGAGAAACAAGTACACACAAATTATCATTAAAAGTTTATCATTACAATATTTGAGACAAAATGTTGTTTTACTCTAACTTCAAATAATGTCAAGTGATGATCAAGAAAAAAAAAGTTATTGACAAAAATTAGTGACCAGATCCTGGATAAGTTTGATATATGGCCTGATTAGAACTATCAGACATGAAAGTATCTTAAGTTATTTGCCCTTAGAATGACAAATTTCTCCCTTTTACTTTGATTGCACTATAGTATCCAGAAAATTGATATTGACAAATCAAGCCAAACATCTGTAAGCCTAAGACCTCTGATGAGATTGATTTTTTGGTCTGCTAGGAATCTCAACATTTTAGACAAATAAGTGCCCTTGAATCAGACAAATTTGCTGTTTATTACATAAATTTGTTCTTATTCTGCATTCCAATATATTCTTTATTGATGACCTTGATGCCATGTAGCATGTCGGTGTCAGGTAAGCCACTTAGGACCACCCGTATCTTCTGATTTACTAGTTTTTCTCTGTTTTTTCTTAAAGAATCCTTTTGAGCTTAAATACCTGCTATTTTCACTAATATTTCTGTAAGAAATCCTTCAAATGATACATTTTATTTCGGGCCTTTACTGTCTTTTCAATATATATCTTGTCTGAGAGAAATAAAAAAGAATTGTGCAAAAAAAGTAGAATTTTGTAATTTTTGTCACAAGTGAAACATTTATAGTAAGGTACAATACTTGTGTACAATATTTCTTGCATTTTTTTCTTTTTGTGCTTTTAATTACATTCAGAAAATAAATATCCTAAACTATCATTTGGTGGTAAATATGCTTACATTACATGTCACACAAATAAAATATGCTAGTCTAAAAACACAAAATTGAAAAATTTCAATGTTTTTCTTAAAATATTTTTTCTTGAATAAGTTTTCATGGTTAGAATTGTATTAAATCTATTCTTTTAGCATATTTGAATAATTAGAAAGAAAGAAAACTGTAAATCTTTTGGAAAAACTCAAATTACATGTGTTTAATTAAGGTGCCAAAAGAGCGTTTCACTTGTGACGGCCAAAAAACTCAGATGGTGAAGCTATTACCTCAAGTTATTTATTGATCTTCTCTCCAGATTTTCTTTAAACCTACTAGATCTAGAAACTAGTAAAAGAAGATAAATCTACCAATGATTAACAAAATACTGACACCTGAAACGCCAAATGTTTCACTTGTGACAATTCCACCATACTCTAATGAATTGTGTCTCATGTTAAGATTTTTTATATTTCTGATACTTCGTGAGATTTACATCATAGCTAAGTGAATATCAGTTATATCAAAACCATTCTTTTAGCCATATACTTTATAATAGCTTAAATATGACACTTGCAATGCTAACCATTGGAAAATTTACATGAATTTAAGTTCAAGGGGTATGCTCACGATATATCAACATATGTGAATATATCACACCATATTACCATAAAAACCAGTCTCTCTTACAGCTTAAATGTTAAAGTTTTACTGCAAAGAAAATTATACTAGTAAAGCCATAGGTGCATTTAAAATCCAATGTTGAATTGAGGAGTAATTTCAAAATGTCACGCAAAAAGTGTTTCACTTGTGACATTTTGACCACCTTTTTTGCTCATAACTTTTGAATGGCTTGTGATAGAGGCATGAAATTTTCCACACTTATAGAGACCTACAAAATACACATTCTGGTGCATAATTCAGTTATTTTAGTGCCAAATCCATAAAGTTATTCTCTCTTATTAAAAAGGAGGCATTTTTTTTTGGAACCACCCATTTTGAAGATTTTTATGTCGTGCCATCTTAGTCAATACTTTAAAAGATCTGTTTTTGAGGCCTAAAATCAAAAGTAATAATATATAAAGCATCATAAATAAAGATTCAAAAGTGCTATTAGTTGTTTTCCGTATCCCCGAGTGTTTTGCATGTTGAGCGTTAATTAAGGTAGAATACCCGTAATGTGGCCATTTTGAGATTCGTAAAACATCGGCTTTTTCATACGGCGTCGTTACGTATCCCGACCTATTCGGGCGCGGTCGTAAAAATTCGGCGGTGGACAGTTCCATCGCCGAATGTTCTCGACCGCGCCCGAATAACGACGTCGTGCGAATCTGATTATGGGTATTCTACATTAACTCATCTGTAATGAATCAAGAAAATTAAACTGCAATTCATAATAACCACTATACTATAACTCAATATCGGAATAAAGAAATTTAATAAGTGGACCTCACATGCTTACTTAGTTTAGTCATTTTCTCCTTGCCGACAATGTTCCTGAGCACTTTTTTGGTATGGAGTGTAAAAACACGTCATCCTGTTAGATCAGGTTAAGCACTTTTGAATCAGAATTTCTAGGAAGACGCTCTTTGTCGATTACATCACCAAGAGACATCAATTAACTTATCTCTTATCGATTATTGACTATACTTATACCTTTTATGACAATTTATGACTCAGTACTTTAAGGTCGTAGGTCATTACCAAGTGGATATATTTGGACCTTAAAATAAATTGATTTAAGACTACATAATCAAGAAATTCTTAATGTCATATCATAGAAAATATCCCTGCTATACAAACATTTTCCACGATGTTTTCTAACCATAAGGACCAAAAACTATAGTTTCATTCACTTGAAATTCTCGTCTACTACCTCTTTTAATGTTGACTAGCTTAAAATATTGTCGTTTGAGCAAAAGTTAAAAAAAGGGACATTTATATTCGTAGGATGTATTATGAGGTAGTATTTTAACCCATTAACAGACGACAAAATTTTGGAGTGATCCAAATTCAAAGATTTTGCAGACAACATTTCAAAATCAATAAAATCTACAATATTTTGGTCTTTTGGGGTAGAAAACATCGTGGGAAATGAAGAAATTGCTTATCACAAGCAATTTCTTCATTTTCAACAATGTTTTCCAAAGCCATTGTGTTATAGAGCGTCAATAGGCGTCACTGAGTTGTAATGGGTTAAAGAGCCGTTGTACGATCTTCTAATTCGTGCTGTATTGGAAATTTTTGACAAAAGTCAAAAACTTTCCATTGTATCGTAATAAAAGAGCTGGAAAAATAAATATACTATTACATAGGTCTAATTTTAATCATAAAAAATCCCGGCTTTTTAGTAGATATCTAAAAAAAAAGTTTTATATGTTGCAAACTTTTTGTCTTTGTACTTCTTATCCCGTCAAATCCCAGTCGTTTTTTACAGGCAAACTGATACAAAAATGAGCCTGTACATATGCAATATCAGTCTTTATGAAAGGTTACAAAATGCCTTCATTTTCTTTTTTAATTCAAATTCAATATAAAAACGATTTATTCGTAATATGACATCAAATCCCAAAATAAACTCTGATAACCACTTATTTAATCTATAATTTTACGAAAAAGCCTCAATACCCTATCGAGTGCCATCTTTTTGATAAGATTATCGCTTAGCATATTGAATCATACTTGTTCAATCTCGCCCCCTTTGGAGTTGCGAGTCATAGTTGACTGTCCCCAAGTCATTTCAGAGTCGCCTTTTCCCCCGAAATTAAATACTTGAAATGTAAGGGAATTTCCACTGAAGGACTTTACGAACTTCTTTTTAAGAAGTACATATATTAATAAACTTTCCTAGAAATCTTGGTATTCGTTGAAGCCCCCATCACAATAGGGAATTTTTCTAGTAAACAGTGACGTAATTTCGATTTTGTAAAAACTCTGACAGTTTATCAGAACATAACGGTAAAGCCGTTCTATTTTTAGCACAAAATTTTTTGCCATTGACACATGAAATCGCATGACAAAACAACAACAACAACAACAACAACAACAACAACAATTCGTCGGTGTAAATGCAAAACCTCGTATGTCGATTCTAGCGATTTTCAAAGAACAAACTTGTGTGTCCAATTTAGACAATTTTTGCAGGTTTTGAGATATTTTTACCGACCAGTATCAATGATACATTATTTATGAACAATATTTCCAAATTTTAAGTAAAACATTTCAGTTTGGGAAAAGTTATTACACTTTATTCCCTCCCCTTTAAAATTTTCCGAAAACGAGATACGAGGTTTTGCATTTACAACGACGAATTGAAGAAAGTCGTCAGTTTTTATTAATCTGTAGTCGATTTGAAAATCTAAAATTGGTTTATGAAACAGTATTCATATACATGGCATATGCTGATTCATGATTGGTTTATTGTGATTTTACGCCGTTTTCAACTACTAAGGTCATATCGCATCGGCTGGAGCACCTGACCATGGATTCCTGGTATTTCTCTCACCAGTACTACAACAACACCCTTACCAAGCCTCCAGCTGCTCCCCCACATAGGTTTACGATAGATCATAATATATGCTGAACTAGAAATAAGAGATTTTTGGACACCAAAGTTTATGTGGCATGATACTTGTCCGCTGATTGCCTTTTTGTGAAAGCCCAACATTAGTAATGCGGAAACTGGGTAGCCCTTAACCCTTTCCCAAATAACAATAATCGATGGTGATCCAATTCAATAGCTGCTGCATGCAACAAAATGGATGTTAAATCGAGATTTGATTTGTGTACTATGAAGTATAGAAAATATTGAGGCAAAAGGAGAAAATGTTGATCATCAATATTTTCTTATTTTTACTCAATTTTTTTCCCAATCCCTTTCCTTTAGAAACGTCAAAGCAAGGTCTTGTTTGGAATTAACAATCAAATGTCCAACATTATTAGAGGTTTGGTGAAACCCATTATTGTCAACCTACAATGACCAATGCTTATTAAGTTTCCTTTTAGGTGGTCATTTGACTTTGTGAACCTTGGTTTTAACATTTTTGTGGTTCGAGCAAATTATGCCCTCGCATAATTCATTATTGATTGAATTGTTACAAGACATTCCATTGCATTTTCTATCCTTTGAGACGTTGATTCATCTTGGACTTCCTGCGTTAGTAAGCACAGTGTCTGGATGCTAAATCATGAGGGATTAACCCTGTCCCAAACCAGACCTTCTCTTTTGGAAAATATTGAGACAAACGAAGAAAATACTAAATAAACAAACCTGCACTTACTTTTCTGCCTCGATATTTTCTGTTCTGTAATTTTGAATGATATACCAAACTTGTTCTAGTTGTGATATCGAATCAAAAAGAACAAGCTTGTGACTACGTTAATAAAAAATATGAAAACAACAAACTTATTGTCATTATGTTTCAATATTTTTATCTTAAGGTATCCAAACCATCAAAAGCACCAAAGAGCCAGAAGCGAAATTTGAGTGCCAATAATTCCTAAAGTGTGTTACATTTCCATTCGAAATACAAACATAAGCATTTTGTACGGTTTAGAATTTTGAATTAATGCATACTTATGGAAATATTTGACAAAAATCTGAATATAGAGTAAAATGATATTTGTGAATTATGTTCTTCTTGAAGAATAATCTTGAAATCCGGCACGGTGAATCAACTTATTTGAAGTGTATTTACAAGTGTGTGTAATTTGATGCATTCCGCATGGCTAGAAAATGCTGTTTTTGTCAGGGTCTGTAAACCTTAATTATAGGCAAATCTTATACAAACATTCATCAACAATCATCTGATCTACATGTACATATGAGATGATGTGATGGCTTTTCAAAACGACATAATTATTGCATTAGATGCTCACCATTTTTTATTGCCGTTTTGGGAAAGGGTTAGACCTTCATGTAACATCCTGCAAGATGTTTACTGAAAAAAATATATCTCAAGTTTTCGTTGAAATACCAGGATTACTAATAATGCAATAATAATATAAATCCAGGATACCCCCACAAGTGATTAATATCACATCGTCGCTTTTCAACGAAAACCTCGTAACTGCAGCTTAAAATAAGCTGCAATTACGAGATTTTTGTTGAAAAGCATAGGCATGATCAAGGAAGAAGGATTAAGCTATCGATCCGAAAAGTGAAAAACACCAGGAAAAATGACAAGCTTCTATTTATTTCCTACTTTCGTTTTGAGTTTAAGATAGTCCACCCCTATTGAGATTCGTGCGATCTCGTAAGCATTCGTAACGTATCCGATCTATACGGACACGTTACCTGTTAGAAAAAAGGCTCTTTCCGCAGCTGAAAGTTTACGATGACGCCCGAAAATTGTCGAGGTTGTGTGAATCTCATGAGGGGTAGACTACAATTCAGTGAAATTCTGAAAAACATGTCTGATCTTGCAACAAAGACTCGCCATGCAAAAAGGACGTTCGGAGATTTTTTATTATCATTTTTTTGTTTACTTTTCTAATTTGAAAGACGCAGCAAACAAAAAATATATGTGATCAAAATATAGATGCTTGTGCACAACATAGCAAGGAAAATATGAAGGAGAAAATGCTGGTTTTCAGCAGTCCCCCCTTTTGTACAAACTCAAAGATAGTTGCAAACTAAACAAAGGATTGTCATGAGAAGTTGTGAGAATCTTACAACTGAATCTCAACTTTTTACCATACAAGACCTGTTTTGACGCCCCTGATGTAAATTGTTTGAAAAAAAAAAAACATTGAACAAGGACGAACATTTTCTCCAAAGACGAACATTTCCCCCTTTTGTATCAAAATTTTTATATAGTGCACAAATTCTTTCTTAATCAGTATCCGCTTTTCGTCTTCAGCAACTTTCACATTCGAGCAGTTTCAAGTTACACCATTTGAAAAATAGTTTATCAATATAACCACGGTGTATAATCACGTGACCCAGATTTTACGATAATCTTCAATATCTGTTTTAATATGACCAATTTGAATTCGGTTTGAAACAGAGAGAATGTGGGAAAATGCCTGAAATAAGCTAGATGTGTTGGATTTTTGAAAAATCAACTGATAAAAATGTTATTGAAGATAAACCAAAATTTTGGTTTATCTTCAATAACTTTTTTATAAGTTGATTTTTCAAAAATCAATTAGGTCCATCTAATGCGTGACATCTGTCCACTTTCTCTGCTTCAAGCCGAATTCAAATCGGTCCACTATTTACAAAATTATTGAACATTTTCTGAAAATATTGTGTCACGTGATTTTCCACGTGATAACTATGAAGTTGTCCGAAAAATCTTGACTATAGCTTGAATAAGCTCACATTATACCGACCGAATTCATACATGAGTCAGAAGTGAACACTTCGTTGGAAAAAGAGAAAATTGTCTCCAAAATGGTTCACAAAATGATCCGTGGATGAACCCGTTCACAAATTACAACTGGTCTAAACTGCAACAGTAGTAAAGACTTCATAAAACATTGACACAAAAGAAGAAATGCTGATAATCAGCCTTTTGCTCTCCTTTTATATCAACTTGTCAATAATTTACGCAAAGTTAATCTTATCACCAACCTTTTGTAACAAGCAATGGCGATTAACTCTCTCCTAAACGAGAACTGGTTTAATAAGCTAAGGAAACATTGAGAAAAAAAGAAGAATTAAATGCTGATAACCAGCATTTTTTTCCTTTTTTCTCAATATTTTCTGGACATTAATTCACAAATTTTGGTCTTTTGAGATTATCAATTTTGTCGTCTGCAGCAGCTTTCAAATTTGAACAACCTAAAATTTGTCGTTTGGGAAAGGGTTAAGCGCGGGAATTGTTGAGTAGCCTACTTAGGAAAACATTGAGGCACGCGAAGAAAATACTGAGAACCAGCATTAACTCTTTTTGCCTCAAAGTGGTATAAAAATATTCGATTTATGTTCTCGACCGCAGCAACTTTCAAATTGGTCAAAACGATTTTAACTCTAAGTAAAGGATAGCAAAATGACGATTAGCATACTATTCGGTATTACGTTGTATGAAATCAACCCGGTGTTACAACGCGTTTTGTAATAAACCTGCAAAATGTAATAAGTATTACAAAACGCGTTGCGATGACATGAAATGTAATAAAATTAGGTACAACGCGATATGTAATAAACTTGCAATATGTAATAACTCTTTCCGCCGACACATAAATTCGTTCTGAACTTGATGCCGTTGATTAACAGAGATTGTGGTAAACAAGAAAATGGCAATTTCGATATTATTTTCTAGGCAAATGTCGTAAGATTATTGTGAGAATATGGAATTTTTATATCGAGTAATACCTCCTTTTTGTCAAATATCTTACTATATTGATTCAAATAAGTTATTATTTTATCATTGTCATGCAAGAAAAAGATTTTGAAAAAGTTGAAAAAAGTTATTACAAAACGCGTTGCAATGACGTGAAATGTAACAAAATTATATACGCGTTTTGTAATAAACTTTTAAACAGTTTTCGCCTAGAAAATGATATCGAAATTGCCGTTTTCTTGCTTACCACAATCCCTCTTAATCAACGGCATCAAGTTCTGAACGAGTTTATTGGTCGGTGAAAAAAGTTATTACATATTGCAACTTTATTACATAACGCGTTGTACATAATTTTATTACATTTCATGTCATCGCAACGCGTTTTGTAATACTTATTACATTTTGCAGGTTTATTACAAAACGCGTTGTAACAACCCGGACCGATTATCGTTGACAATTATAGTATCTGGTTTTCCCATTGATCTATTTTTAGAACAAAAACATGCATGTAAGAGTGTCGCGTGGTACCCTGCTTCAGAATATAAATAAGTCGTGCTTCATTCTAGACGGATTAAACAACAAATGGTCTTAAATGTGTGCATCGTGCTTTATTTGGAAAATATTTTTTCAAAGAACTTTCAAAGGTTAGTTGATTTTATTTTCTGAATTATAATAATATGTGTTTATCGTTAAATAATGTAAACGAAAAACAAAGTTATAGTAGGCCTACTGTTGCTTTGTTTCATGTTGACATCGGATTTAGATTTTCGCTGGAAATAAGATTTTCTTAGATTACTCAATTTGACATTTAAGTTCATTTTGAATAAAAAAAACTTATGCTTTCTCATCTGAGTGTCTAAGGCTTTTCATATTTATGTCAATCTCTCTTTTTCCGCTGTTGTTGTTCCTTCTTTATTTTTCATTTTTCCTTGATGTTCCTTCATCTCAAGACTGCAACATTGATTGCGACCGAATTCAGATGTAAGCTTCAATCGGTCATGTCCTAGGCTTTGGTTAAAGGTTTTCATCTCAGACCTTAGGTAATAAAATATAATTCTAAAATGCCTTGGAATTAATCTAACTGATTACAATAATTAAGAAGTAATCTAGTAAGCGACTATTTCTTAAACAAATGGGGATTTTTTAACGTAAATATTTTTAAAAATCCAAACAAAAATAATTGTTTTTTCCCAAAATCTTGTAACTATAGCTTGTTTAAAGCTTTAGTTAACAGGTTTTGGATAGCATGCAGTTAAGTTCTGATGAAAACACATGCATAAAATCGTGTTTTCGCAGCAACCATTTGCCTTAAATTTGGACAATGATCATACTACAGAATTGTGCAGGCTGTACATTGTCTACACTATCTGTTCACAAATATATTATTTAAAACAAATCTTGAACTTAACCCTATCCCAAACGGTAAATTTATAGGGAGGTCCAATTTGAAAGCTGCCGCAGTCTACAAAACAGACGTTAAAAAGAATAGGATGTGTGTACAAAATAGCACAGAAAATATTTAGACAAAAGGAGAAACTGCTGGTTATCAATGTTTTCCCAAGCCATATCTGTATGAGACGTCAAAACCAGGTCTTGTTTGGGAAAGGGTTAAACTTAATCAGGAATTTCAAATTTGTAACGGACAAAGGATGGATGATAACAAAGGCAATCGTTTTCGTTACTCATTGTCAGTGACCCACTTCAAATCAAAATTTTAGTAAACTTGGCATTAAAGCCTTGAAAATAGGGTAATTTGATTTCAACGAGTCACACATAAATCACTATCATGAGAAGGGTTTCGATATTTGGCACGATTTGTATCATAAATTTAAACTTGTAAGTTGAAAAGAGGAGACGATAACACTTCTATTACAAAAAATAACAATAATACTAATTGGTATTGTCCAGCAAGATGAACCGGGACATCTGCATATAAAATGACCTCACTTCGGCAATGCTTTATTAGAGGCTCAACTTACGGACTTTGTGCGCGAAAATTAAGTTGTCCCGGGTTAAATTGGGTGGACAATTTATGCGTATGTTATATTCAAAAAATAGATATAAACCCAATGCAAATGGATGAACTTTCGATCATGATAAAATTTACGAATGAGACAAAGATTGTCAATGTTTTTGCGTGTGTAGTGAGACTGAGAGATTGGGAGGAGCGAGAAAGGTCGTAGATGAATAGAAAATGACATGAAAGGACAAAAAGTAGAAAAATAGGTTTATGGCCGAAAAGTAAACATGTGCTGAAAGAGACAAATGTGTATTACCCCTTTGCCAAACGGCAAAATTTTAGGTTGATCCACTTCAAAAACTGCCACAAATGACAAAATGGTTGTTATTAAAGATAGGATTTGCGTAAAATATAGCTCAGAAAATATTGAGACAAAAGGAGAAACTGCTGGTTATCAGCAGTTTCTTCTTTTGTGTCAATGTTTTCAAAAGCCTATTCTATTAGGGACGTCAAAGGCAGGTCTTGTTTGGGAAAGGGTTAAGATGCAAAACAGTTAATATTCGATATTCCGATATTAATATGATAATGAAATTGCATATTAAAAATTAGAAATATCATCTGTCCGCTTTGCATACACGTGTTATCATTTCCATTTCAATTTTTTTCTCAAAATATTGTCTGTTTACACCAGTTTGATAATGTACTGCATTTGAAAAGTTAAGGAAATATTTTTTTAATATACGAGCAATACTCCGATATAAAACTATGATAAAAGCATAAAAATAGATGATAAAAGCATAAAAATAGATCGCAGAAAAGCATTATGAGAAGAAAACATAAGGAATCATTTTGATCTTCTAAAAATACATTTTTTAACTCTTTCGCTGCCAATGTCGCCAAAAAGCGACCCATAGGAAGACTGCCAATGTCGCCGATCGGCGACTTTCAAAAAGACTTTAATGAGGTCATTCAAGGTCAATGGCAAGGTCATCTGATCAAACCGCCTGATAAAAATATGATATTAAGGAAAACAATTTATGTGCAATGATTCCTGAAAGATTCAGATTAATATTATCAAACAACGATTTTTTTATATTCTATATACTGATAAGCCCCCTTATAAAGTTTCCAAAATTTGGCACTGGAAATAGGACAATTCCAGGAAATTTGGTAGCGAAAGAGCGTCGGTGGGAGGTCAAAACTCCAGCTTTTTCAAGAGAATGGTTCATATATGAAATTAAAGATTCTGATTATGAAAACATTACACAATGAACCCACCATCTGTCCGATTTGCATACTAGAGGTTTTGTCTGCTACGGCTTCCAATTTCAACCGGTCTAAAATACGGTTTCACCTGAGAAATACAAAAAACGATAATTAATCCTTTCCAAAATTCTAGAAAATGTTAAGCCAGTCAAATAAAAACCGACTACGATTCTATTTGATGTAATTTTACAACTAAAAGAAATTAAAAATGATGAGTGAAAGAAGAAGATTATTTTGCCAACCATGTTTTGTTTTCTCTGAATATTTCCTTTAACCATCTTTGATTGTCCGGGAGTGCAATTGTCTGTTCATTATTTTAGAAACACCGAAAACAGAGTTTTTTTTTTTTTTTTTTTTTTGTTTTTTTTTTGGGGGGGGGGGGGGGGGGATTTATGTAGTGATAAAATATTGCACAAAATGAGAGCATAATTTATGTCCTCTTTCCATACACGTGATTTTGCCGGGTTTAATCAGTCTTTGTTTAGGACTGTTTTCAACTCGTTTAGTTTATGCGGTTGGACTGGTCAAATTTAAATACTATTGAAAGCTGTTACATACCACACAACGAAAAGGGGTCGGATCTAGCCTAGATATCGCTGGTGGGGAGTCAAAACCTCGTAACTACAGCTTAAATAAGCTGGAGTTACGAGGTTTTGACTTCCCACCGACGATATAACATTTCAATTTTTAAACAAAGGGCATAGAACCTTCGTCCCGGTATTAAGAGCCCCTTTTACAGCCAATCCTGATGTATTGATTCAGTTCACGTCGTCTTCTATAAATGACCCACTTAACCCGCTTCAACGAGACAACAACGGAAAAATAATGGGGAGCTGATTCTACGTCAACGTAAAATAATGACACCGAAATAAGGTTTTGACGCTTATAGAATTGTAAACATCGAAAACGATGTACACATATATAGAATATACTTTAAATATTGTTTTCACTTGAGGTATTGCAGCAGATTTGGTTGCCTTTAAAGTGACATTTCAGAATTTTTTGTCATAAATTTTACTTTTATTTTTATCTGAAAGGGCATATTTCTTTATGAAAATTCTGAAAATTTCGAGCCAAAATATTGCGCCGTTTACGAGAAATTTATATTTTTGTGTTAAAATTGAACAAATTGTTGTGGACAACAGTTCGGATTTATATGCAATTTATTGATTATGTCTCAACTTTAATTGTGTGTTTCTCGCTTATTGGCAACAACTTCAAAAAACCAATAGTATTTATACTCATAAGAATAACCAATCTTGGCATCAAGACATACTTTAAAAAATTGAAATTGGAAAGAAATGTCCCTTTAACAAGTCATCGTAACGATAAGAGTTAAACTTGAACAGAAATGCGACCCTATCAAGAGCAATTTTCCGTTTTCCGTTTTGTCTTCCGCTTTGTCTTTCATTGTTTGAGATGAAAACAAAGAGTTTCCCCATTATCAGGGTGTTTAGATCCTTTTCAATATATTCCTTTCTTTTAGTACGAGAATAGTTATAAAAATACATTGTAGAAAGTAATATAAATTTATTCAAGCCGGAATATTATATGAAACAATATCAATCGGAGACCAACAATATTTCGCCTTCAAACTTTGAACTGTTATGAGTATTATAAAGATACATACTAGTATATTGGGAATCACATTTTGGATAAGATCTTCGTTATTTAGCCCTTTCCCGTTAACAACGAAATTTAAGGGGGATCCAATTTGGAAGCTGCTGTAGACGACAAAATTGGCGTTGAAAAAGGAAAGGCTTTGTGTTAATAATAGCACAAAAATATTAAGACAAAATGAGAAAATGCTGATTTTCGGCAGTTTTTTTTCTTTTGTCTCAATGATTTCCTAAGCCGTTTTAACAAAACTCATTAAAACCACGTCGTGTTTGGGAAAGCCTAAATGGTTGCGTCACTCATTTGTTAAGTAGGATTATCATGTTCAATACATAAGATCATGTACATATTTAATTAACCGATAACCACACACTGGCGCCTTTTGACCCCCCACCCCCCAAAAGAAAAACCCCAAAACAAGCTTTAGAAAACATTGTTGAAAATGCAGCAATTGCATGTGACAAACAATTTCTTCGTTTCCCATGACGTTTTTTTTCAAACCCCGCAAAATATTTCAATTTCATTCCCTTGAAATTGTCGTCTGCAACATCTTTGAATTTGGGCCAGTCTAAGATTTTGCTGTCTGGTAATGAGTTCAATGTTTTTGATCGTATATTTCATTCTGCAAGCACTATATTGATATAATTTGCTCATCAATTTTTGTTATATATTTTTGTGCCCCCGATAGGGAGGCATCATAAATTTGACTTGTCCGTCCGTCAGTCCGTCTGTCCGTCTGTCTGTCCGTCTGTCTGTCCGTCCGTCTGTCCGTCATTCCGTCCAAAAACTTTAACATTGGCCATAACTTCTTTATTACTTAACATATTCGCTTCATACTTTACCACAACATTCCTTGGTACATTACCTTTCTGTAGGCACATACTTTGGTGACCTTGACCCCTGGATGACCTTGACCTTGAACATAGATTGGCCATAATTTAAAATCAAAGCGATGTCGGGGGCATTGTCATCTTACAGTGACAGCTCTTGTTTATTTCTGTTTTCATCTACCTGTATAATATATATTTTTTGTCGATTTCAGGTTTCAATGTCAACCATCAACTACTGAAACCAAGCCGAGTTAACTCTCAAGATGTGCAATCCGGCAGTTTCAATATTCTGCCAACAATCTTTGTGCAATGGTACAAACCCACTAGTAAGCATTTGTCCAAGACGTCAAAAACGTCAACGTTATTGTGTTCTGGTGCAGCAGCAAGACAGCGACGTCTCCACTAACGTTACCGTCATCGATTTGGAAGATATGAAAATAATTCCAAACAGCGCATGCGCGAAAGAACACCAGCTTCCTTCCGGTGCTGCCTTTTGTTTCGGAGAGTTTGACTCTGACTGCCCGTACGTGTTTCAATCCGGTGGATTTGGAAAATATCAAAAGACGTTGTATTATTTTGACGTCCTCCTAGGAAAGTGGAAAGACCTCGGTGAGATGATTAAACCGCACTGTGATCACAAGATGCATTGTGTAAATAAGAAACTGTACATAATCGGCGGTCGAAATGAGGGCATCATTGAAGAATACGACGTCGTGAAAAATCACAGAAAAGACAAAATCACAAGGGGACAAAATACGCATGTCAGAGGTTGCCTTAACGTAAGTGTTCATAACTTTGCCAGCGCCGTTTTCGGCGATAAAATCTATGTGTTCGGAGGAATTTCCAATCTTTGTCCGACTAAATGTGTTCAGTATTTCGATACAAAAACTGGAATCGTATCTCAATTAGCTGACCTGCCGATAGAGTGCAATGGCGGCAGTGCCGTGGTCATTCGTTATGCCATTTACATAGTCACAGAAAATGGACATTTGATCAGGTTCGATCCTGCAACCGTCCAATCTAGTCTATGCCAAAATCAACCGGTGTGTCGTAAAAACTTTACCGCAGTTGCGAGGAATAACAAGCTGCATGTGGTCGGCGGTGAAAGACAAACTCTTAAAAAACGAGAAAGAAATCACGTCAATGGATCTGCAAAACAACTTGATCACGTAACAGACGTCTTTAACGGTAACATACCTGACGACGTTAGACATAACGGATCTGACGAACTGGATAACGTGCACGAATCTGACAATATTCCGGATTATGGACCAAATAGGCTTCCTGACTGTTCCTATGACCCAGTATCCAACACGTGGAAAGTCGAAAACCGTGTTCGATCCTTGAAAGTGGCAGCCTCATGCATTGTTGAATATTCCAAGCAATGCTTCTTTACGCCGTTTCACAAAGATCCGTTCAAACATCCTCATTATACTTGTGGATGGCGGTAGCAGGGTTTAACCCTTTCCCAAACGGCAAAATCTAAGATGATCCAATTCAAAAGACGCTGCAGATGACGAAAGGGCTGTTGTTAAAGATAGAATATGTGTATGAGATGACACAGAAAATATTGAGACAAAAGGAGAAACTGCTGGTTATCAGCAGTTTCTTCTTTTGTCTCCATGTTTCCCAAACCATTTCTTCCTGGGACGTCAAAACCAGATCTTGTTTGGGAAAGGTTTTAGAAAATGACGTTAAAGAACAACAAAAGATCTGTGATACATTATTGTTATAATTTATTTTTTATTATGTGCTTTAAAAGCAATCGTATAGCCTGACGACATAGTTTTAGACTGTTCAAAATTCCTATCAGTTAGGGAGAACAAAATGTTTCTTTACGGTAAAAACTGGAAACGTATTATTCATCTATGAATACACATGTAGCAGGGCAAAACTGGTCATCTTTTTTCCTTTTTTTTCTTTCAATGTTAACCAAAGTTGGTTCTTACAACAAAACAATTTGAAAACCTCTGAGATCGTCGCTTTCCAACAAAAATCCCGTAACTGCAGCTTGTCTTAAGCTGCAGTTACAAGGTTTTTGGCCTGTGAAGGCCAATATTAACATACGGTTTTTCTGGGGGTAGGTAGAATTAATAATGGGAAAACATCCAACGCAGTTATTCTTGCGCGATGAAAAGTAGGATGGAAATGGATTAGATCTATACGACTTCAAGCAGATTTTGTGACCCATGTACATTACAAAAGAAGTAAAAATATACGTTGAGAGTAGTGAAGTGAAATTGTAAAATATCTACAATCGATTGCAACATATATTAATACGCGTAAATCGGCAAAGTTATAACCCGTTTGACAGTTCGAACAATTTTAAAATTGGCATATCTCCATTTTAAAATTGTTAGTATGATCGAACAATTTTAAGATTGGTTGGTCGGGAAGATGAACACTGGACCAGATATATTTTGTTATTTAAACCTGTTATTAAAATATACAGAAAATTAAAAGAATAGCGAGTAGAACGCCTGTTTTCAACATATACTAACAACAACAAATTATAGCATTTGTATGCACATGTTCACCATGTTTTTTTTGTTTTTTTTTTATTAACTTCGTGGTTCTAATTACAAATGTCAGCTATTTACGACACAAGATACATTATCATGCTCCCCGAAGGGAGAGCATATAGTCGCCGCTTTGTCCGTCCGTCCGTCCGTCCGTCCGACATGATTTCTCCATAACCCTTGGGCCAAATCAAATGAAACTTACCATGTGCACTCCTATGCCGATGTACTTTTCCCGGTTTTTTTGGATTTGAGGCCTCGTCATGGGAAAAGGGGACTTAAGGTAAAATGCAGTTTTCTCTAATTTCTCCTACTCTAATGGTCAGAATTTGATGAAATTTCATATTTGAGTAGCAAATCAGATGCCCTTGACAATAAAGTGCTCTCCATGGCATACATTTATTGTGACAATGCCTTATTCGGGGAGCATTGTCCGTCTCTGACGGCCCTTGTTATAAGTCTTTTTGGTCAAACTCAACAAATTTCAAATATATTTCACAGACTGGTTCACCTAACAATATCTTCCCACAACCCAAAAATCGATAAAAGCATTACTCTAATTGATTTTAGTACAACTCACAGGCCTTCAGCGCATTCAGCGCTTTGATTATTGAAACCTCTCGATAAGTGATTGCTACGTAAATGGTAAGCTGGTAACTGACAGTCATTCTCAATTTGAAAAAAGGATTAGGAAAACGTTGAGACAAAAGAATAAAATGCTGATAATCATCAATTTCTCCTTCTGCCTCAAAATTTTCTATGCTACATTTTACCCTAGGCCAATCTTTATCAAGATCAATTTTCTCGTCTGTACAGGTGTTGGAAATGGAGATCGCTAAAATTTGACTGTTTGGGAAAGGGCTAAATTGGGTTAACCCTTTCCCAAACGACAACATTTTAGGATGATTCACTTCAAAAACTGCCACAAATGACAAAATGGATGTTATTAAAGCTAGGATTTGTGTAAAATATGGCACAGAAAATATTGAGACAAAAGGAGAAACTGCTGGTTATCAGCAGTTTCTTCTTTTGTTTCAATCTTTTCCCAAGCATTTTCTACTAGGGACGTCAAAACAAGGTCTTGTTTGGGAAAGGGTTAATATGGAATAACATACGAATGAATCATGTCTATAATTTAGCCATAAAATAAAAAGTTTGAAATAACCGTTACAGATTACGCACTTGTCGCGTTTCAAGCTGCAGTTACAATACACGTATTCTTGTTGAAAATCGGCGGCTGGTACGTGTACGGTTATCTTTTGAATCTTTAGCCCTTTCCCAAACTAAGCTATATTGACCAGAAATGTTATCATTGTCAACATTCATGTTGTCTTTTGCAACAGGTTTTAAAATAGATAACCCTGATTTTTTGCCATTTGGGAAAAAGTTTATCTTGTCGCGTCAAATAATAGGTTTATACACTGTTTTACCAAATATTCTTTTCAATATTTTTTTATGATATACTTGTAATAAGTACCGCATAATTTCCGATAGTAGCATTTTATAGGGGTTTCAAAGCTTTATTCTTATATTTTGACTCTTCTCTGAAGAAAATTCATACTGCCCTAGATTTACACTGGTCAAGAATAAAGACATTTTTCCTGCTTTTCAACAAAGACCTCGTAACTGCAGCTTAAAACAAGCTGCATTTATATGGGGTTTGTTGAAAAGCGACGATTTCTATCTACATAAGCGAACTTAACATAATTTTGCGTTTGATAGTGTGCAATACTGTTAGGAACAAAGTCAGTTTTCCTTTCTATGCATTTGGTTCAATAATTATGCAATAATATCATTATGCACACTTGTGCTTCACATTCAATAACTCGAGGGCTCAGTGCAAAACTATTGTAACTGCATATTTTTCAAAAAAATCATTTTTTTTGCATTTTCTTAATCTTTAGGAAGGAATGCATCATGTGTTCACATATTAGATTTCAATTCTGTAAACTTAAAATAATATTTAGAATTTTAAAAACATTTTTCCTCTTTAGCTTTGAGAAAGTCAATAAGTTTTTTTCCCTCTCCTGTAAATTTTTATAAAATTGAGTTACAATAGTTTTGCACCAATCCCTCGAACTGCAATAAAGTGCTTTTCCTGTTCTTTTTCTTGCCATTTAATTTGTTTTTAATTATAATCAAGTATTTGTTTCCATTGTTATTTATTATTAAAGCTATAAAACTAAACTTTCAAACAATTGTTTTGTTTAATCAATTTTGTCCTTGTCTTACAGGTCCGTAGGAACAGGGGGGGGGGGGGGCTAAAGTTTTCAAAAAATGCAGAATTTCCATTATTTCATACTGAAAATTTAGGGAAAAAAATCCAATTTAGCCCACCAATATTGAGACACTGGGACTTTAGCCACCCCAAAATGAAGCTGCTTCCTACGGGCCTTCCATAATAACATTAAGGGTAATCGGCAGACCACTTCCTCTATCGATCTTAAATAGAAAGATGACGTCCAAAGTTTTCGACAATTTCAATATTTCGCTCAAACTTGCAGCTGAACTTTGTCAAAGTTATCGACGCTTTTCATCGAAAACCCTGTAACTGCAACTTAAAACAAACTGCATGCAGGAAGTTTTGTTTAAAATTCGCAATTTTCAGTATTTTGAAGCTTTTCAACAAAACGCCGTAACTACAGCTTAAAACAGGCTGAAGTTACAAACTTCTTGTTGAAAAGCAGCGTTATATACAGAATTTGAAACATTAGAACGGCAATCTGGACCGAACGTGCATGTACGCATGTACGTGTTCCTGTTCTACTTTTTTGTATGCAAAATTGATGAAAAGGCACATATACCATCATTCAAGTGTTCTTAGACTATCGCTTTCATAAAGAAAACTTGTCGTTTAGATCAGACAACGCCGTTAGCCTCTTGACGGATGAAAATCACGTGTCAAAACAATGAGACCGATTTGAGTTCAATATGTCTAAATCAAAATCAGTCACTGGATTGTGTCCACCGCCCCCCCCCCCCCCCCCCCCCCACACACACACACACACCCGCCATGCAAATTTACATAACCGCATTCAAAAAAAATTCCGTTTGACTCAGATTAAGATATACGTGATTCTCATGAATTCATACGAATCCCAAAAAATGTATATAATAATGTATATAAATAAAGCGGGTTTTAATACCCAGGAATACACAATTCAATGGGAAGGAAAATTAACTATTCAAAGCCAATTTTACAAACGATTTGCTAAACCACAAATTACTTCTTTTCCTTCGATTATAAAAATGTTGATATTTCGTGGCATGACTTAGATAGACTTTAGGATTACAACCTAACATTATATAAAACATTTCGTGCATATTCGGCTGGCATCCGTGATAACGGAAATTAACGAGTAATACCCTCGTCAATTTACGGAAGTCATCCGTTGCAACGGAAATTGACGAGGGATACCCTCGTCAATTTCCGTTGCTACGGATGTCACCCGAGGATTCACGAAGTGTTTTGAAGCTAATGGTGGGCTGTAAACCTTAATTGAAAAATTGAAAAAAAAATATCGAACCAGCCTGCATGGTCCGTGCAGACAGGCCGACGTGGAAAATGTTTCACCTTTTTTCTCGATGGTTTCTGGTTTTTCACTAAATAGCTTTTTTCGAAATGAAGATAGGCCTACCATATCGTCAGCTACGTTCGAAAATAGCCTAACTACAGCTTGAATTGCTTTTGTTACGACATTTTCGAGCGCCTTCAACGGTTTCTTATTCGTAATGACTGGAATAAACAACAACCGACTTAAGGTTTAAACCCATCATTAGCACCAAAGACACAGATGCGAAATTTTAAAAGTGCCAGTAATTCCTAAACTACAGGATTTTTTCCAGGGGGGGGGGGGGGGGGTCAAAAGCCCAAATGACAGCTTTTGATAAGAAGTTATATAGTCAAAATTCAATTTTTGGCCAATTCCAGGAGGGTCATGACCCCCACCCCTTGATCCGCCCTTGAACTATGTTTCTTTTCCATTCCAAATACAAACATAAGCATTTTGAACGGTTTATTATTTTGAATTAATGCATACATATGGAAATATTTGACAAAGATGATCGATATTACCTTCCTTGTACATATAAATATAAAGTAAAATAATATTTGCAAATCATTTTCTTCTTGAAGCATAATCTTGAAGTCCGGCACAGTGAATCAACATATTTTAAGTATATTTACAAGTGTGTGTAATTTGATTCATTTCGTATGACTAGAAAGTGGTGATTTTTTTTTTTTTTTTTTTTTTTTTTTTTTTTTTTTTTTTTTGGGGGGAGGGGGGGGGGCTCTGTTAACCTTAATATTGTGTTTCACATTTAACGAATGTGGGGTGGGGTTACAACATTTGGAAAAAGGAAGACACATTTCCAAATCTAACATTTCATGTTGTTCCATTTCAACGATCAAAACCAGGGATTCTTTTGGAAAAGGGTAGGTAAAAAAACTTCATGATATAGTCGCTTTTCTTTAAAAAAAAACTCGTAGCTGTAGATTGTTTTTAGCTTCAGCTACGTGGTTTTTGAAGAAAAGCGATGATATAATGATTATATCTGCATTTCTACGAAAACCTCGTAACTACAGTTTGTTTTACGCAGCAGTTACAAGGTTTATGACGAAAACCGACGATACAATCATTACGATGATTCACATAATGTGCTGACCCAGTTTTGATTTTACATATCATTAAAGTATTAAAGTTTATTTGAATGATGAAATTATTCGCGGGAAAACGAAATATAAAAACCCAGAAGTATAATTGGCTGGGTATAACCTAACCTATCTGTTTTAAAGTACTCGATAAAGTGAAAGTAACATTCGGCTGATAAATCTATGAATAGTCATTACACGGTACGGAAACTACAGAGACAGAGCCATTGACTCTGCCGCTTAAATTCTCTGGGGCGCTTCCGGCCATGTGTGGCTCTGTCTCTGGGGTCGCGATTTTTTGACAAAAACAGGTGAGTGTTCAACTTTGTTGTTCATATATTTTCTTCTGTTGCTTAAAATCGAAAACCGGGAATGTCATGCTCCCCTAAGACCATTTACCTGCCTGTTCTAATTCTGTGGGCTTCAAGTCGGCAGGGTTTTCACAGGATCATTGTCGTCGTGGGTCGACCCTACGTGAATTTTTCTTGTTTACATCATGTATTCATGTACATTTCAACGGTAAATAGCCAATTGCTGCGTCCAAAACATGTGATATACTAATCGAGGGATAATCTCGATCAGACATTGCTTTCCCAAGTAACAAAACCTTAGAAATGATTGGCAAACGTAAAGTTTGAGCAATTTCTATCGGTGGCTCTGTCTCTGGCGGCTGGCTCTGTCTCTGGCGGCTGGCTCTGTGTGCTTGGTGAAAAAAATTAATCTATCACAAAATTCGTGTCGGAGTCATTTACTCACACACTGAATAGATCATGTGTTGTATGGCGAATGGTTCAGTCACCGATTAAACCCTTTCCAAAACATCGAACATTCAGCGTTGTTCAATTTTCAAAGCTACAATTAAACCATATCCTTTGAATGATCAAAGATCAGCGAGTCTAAATTGACGGGGGAAGAGGGATTTCGATTTATGTAATTATGTGACTCGGAACCGAACATACTGTGATAAAGACATCGTACTATCTGGAGACAGCTACTGAATTCTCACGGCCACCGAGCAAATTGTGCCATTATTCGCTTTTATTCAGTGGGAAACATGCTTCTCTTCCAATTTACATGTATTGAAATATACACTAACCTTTCGTCACGGCTCATGATTCTATGTAGTACTGTACTTAAGGTGACAAACTGGGTGTTGACACGTTCGGATATCCTTGGATGATGTCGACCAAAGATCGAATCATCGACTCTGAAGTGTGTGTATGAAGAAATCTTGAAAAAAATCCGATTTCTTAGCCGGAAGTAGCTACGCTTCATAAAGTAGTTTTCGAGATCAACCAAATGCACAACCATGGCATCTTGCGGGACTTGTAGGTTGTAATCATTCTAAAAAAGAGAGGACACTGGAACTACAAACAATGTATTTCAGTATCATTGCCGCGTCATTGTTGACATTAGTCACAAACGAACGTTTTGAATTGTTGTTCTGTTCTATTCTATTCATAGTCTGAAAGTAGTTCTGCGAGATGCATCAAAGGTATGATTCGATAGAGTTGTCCTTGGTGATCCAATTGGGTGTTGACAAAGAAACAATTACACGATAGGTAATCTACGTGATTTGGGAAAGGTACAAGGGTCCACACCGAAAAATTGTCTGTTTCAAGTATATTTTGATCTATATCTCAGTTTAAACTCTACGTATTTTGACGAGAAATTGCACCATACGCGCCTTTGAGAGGGTCATTCCTGAACCTCTTTATGCATAGAATTCCATAGTTTCATTAAAATGCAACCAAAAACATTCATTTTGAATGTTTGGAGAAACCATGGGATTTGATGCGGAGTGAGTTAGAACCGGGGAATGTCCCTCTCAATGACGCGCGTGCGGTGCACTTTATCTCGTCAAAATCCGCCGAGTATTAGCTGAGAAAATACACAAAACAGACTTGAAGCAGACAATTTTTCGGTGTGGACGCTTCCGAAAAGTCAGGGGTCTGTTTCATCAAAACATTTAAGAAGTAATTTTGACTTAACGATGTCTTAAATATCGGTTAAAACAACAATCGCATATTCCAGGGGCTCGTATTTTTAACGATCTTACGACCAAGTTTTTGTATAAAATGTGTAACAAAAATCTGAGTGCACGAAAAATCAGATTGGACCAATCAGGTTTGTTGTTACAACTAACTACGCAAAAATTAGCGCACGAGCGTTGATAATACGGGCCCCAGATCTTGATAAATTGGCGATACGCGTTTCTTGTCCTAATATTGTCGTAAGTCATCGGTAAAACAAAAAATACGTCTTAAAATGCAACTGGCCCCTGTTTTTTTAATTTTGCACCAATATATCCGACATCCGACATCTTTCCATTTAATCCTTCCCAAGCAAGACATTTTTCTGGTGCATTGCGAGAAAAGAAAATGGCTCATAACCAGCATTTTCATATTTTTTCTCACAGATTTCAATGATAACTATTACATATTTGATACTTCGGAGCTATGCGCAGATACATACATTTCTCTCTCATGGGGGGGGGGGGTAATCTGCATCCTTGCATGTCTGGACATCATTTTGAATTGGAGCAGTCCTAAATAAGAATTCTATGTATCACCTAATGGTGATATAATACCCCGCCATTACATATGTCC